>CM010935.2:682816763-682871994 GCA_002915635.3 Ambystoma mexicanum
TGAGGCTTCTGTTTGTGTGACCAGGTGATAGTGTTGTGCGGCCTGAGTCGTTATGGGTCAGGCATGTGCTCATGCAATACATCTGCGCCAGACTGCAATTGGCCATAGCAGTATCCCTTCTGCAACAGTAGACATCTAGCCCAACTGCACGCCGTTGCCCTTGAATGTCACCTTGCCACACTTGTTGCTTGATTTTTCACTGTTCATTTAGTCAGATTGTTTGCATCACCACTATTACAGGCATGTCGCAGTCCTCTAGTCACATGTCTGACATGGCATTGGTAAAGTGGAGTGACTTTGTTACCTGGATATCATTTGATACAAACATGTCCCTGTGCAATTGCACCCATTTCGGACTGGCAGCTCCAGGTGAAGAATCTGACCTGTTTGAATTAGAAAAGCTATACATCGGGAACTGGACTGAATGAATAGGTGCTGCCCTCCTCTCCATCTTCACTCAATAGCAATGTACATGCCATCTGTGTGATGGCATGTGTGTTTCACCCTGCAATCACAGGCCAATGTGTGATGCCCACTGCCAGGCAGCATGAGAAAATTGTGTTCTCTTCCATCTTGGTGTCATCAGTGTGTGCCATTTGCCTGCCTTTCATACGCAAGTGAGGGTGCATGTCATGGGAGGTTTTAGTCATGTGGGACATGTGTCAAACAAGTACTGGTTCTCTTGCTTCTCAGCCCTCATTGTGTTGCCATGGTGCTAATGCCTGTTTCCCTTTCTTTGTTTTTATGTCTTGCAGGGGAGACGCACCTGATACTGCTGGGTTGTGGAGATGGTGCAGACCCAGGAGGGTCTGAGGCGACCAACCACCAGTGCAGGGACGTGTTGTGGTGGTGGGTGAGAACCACAAGTGCTGCAGGTCCTGCTCTCAAGGGGTGTCTCTGGCTGCACCTCCCCGAGTTGTACTCAGGTGTTGATTCGGATGAGACCTACGCTGCCGTCGCAGGTGAGTGTTCCAGGGAGGGATTCTGTTCTGTCTCACCCACCTGCACCAGGGTCAGAACCCTCAATGGGATGTAGTGTTGGCAGCTACGCCTTTGGTTGGTTACGGATGCCGGGTCACACTCCGAGCATCTGATCCTGTTCCTGGGCAGCAGATCAGAGGGGGAATGCAGTCCTGCAGCCTCAGGCAGTGCCGGCACAGCAAGGCGCACTTCGCCTTGCCCAGCAGGTGTGGTGCCCGCGACGTGGTGGCCGTACGCCACCTTGGCAATACCGCATGGGAGCAATCCATTTACGGTATGGCAACCAACAGGCAGTATCATCCGAGATGATGGCTCAGGCCATGGATAGGGTGGCCACTTCCATTGTCCCCCTGAAAGGCTGATGGAGCGACTAGAGCAGGCAACCGACTCAATCTGCAGTCACACAGGAGGACATGTTGGGGTCCAACAGGGGACAGGCGCGCGGGCACTGGCGACTCTGCAGGAGGCCATCTCCATTGAGTCCAGGGCCACAGGGAAGCCCTGAGGCAGGAGCTCCTTCACCTCAGGACGACTCTTGTTGAGCTTGAGGCTTCAAACACACCAAAGGACAGAACAGCAGCTCGAGCGTCTCACCCGTCGCTCTCAGCTGAGATGCAGGGCCACGAGGGCGGTAGGTCCGGGCATCCGTGAGTTGGTTGCATGGGGACCTCCGCACACTCATCCTCCAGAACCAGACCTACCACACCCGCATGCTTGCAGCCATGGAGGGAGCAGACTAGGGCCTTGCGTGGGCTGCCTCCATAGTGCAACCACCTCCGGATGCAGCTGCACAGGGTGATATAGCGACAGCAGTGATACCCCCACAATTACGGTAGCCGTGTGGGCATGAGCCATGGAGGTGTTTTTTTTCCCAGGATCCACGCAGGTGGGATCTGGTGTGCATCCTGTCCTCGGATCCTCCTGGGTGGCCTCCCAACCCCCCGGGCCCTTCAATGGCCATTTTTGATTTTTTTTATTTTTATTTTTATTTCATTTTTATTTATTTTATTCCATTTTTTTTGGATGATTTGTTGGCTTCCGTGGTTCCTGTGTGGCATACGCTGCATTGGGCTGGGCACATTGCAGCTTGTAATGTATTTGGTTCAGATGCTTGGGTTTGAGTCACACACACCCCTCCTGCTTCCCGTTTACATGGGCTTGCAAAGGGTGTGCCCAAGTGACAGTGAATTACACAGTGACGTTGGACTCCCATGAGCTGTGTGGGCAGTCTGTAGTCAATACTGTGTATACATTCCTAGTGCAATATTGCTGTTGTGTTGTACACTGCATGTTGCATTGATGTGTTACTCATCTTCTGTGTCTACCTCCAATTTTGCAGGTCCCTTCCTCATGTCTACACAAGGACCTCTAGTCTGGAGATGTGGTCCATGTTGCAGCAGTGCACCTACAACTCTACATGGCGCCAACACTGCACAGTTTGGTAGTGGTGGGAGTGCAGGCCTTTCCAGGTGGTGAGACTACTAATATTTAACATTAGTGATGTCATGTTAATGGTAGTAACGTGCTCAAGTTTGTTGTTGGTCGGCATTACTGTGAGCATTTCAGGTGTTGCAAGTATCTATAGGGACACTGTACATTGTGACACTAGTGTCATGTTGTGGGGATTACTTTGTTTACCTGCAAATAGCATGACATGGCACGGGTGTGGTGTTGGCGGTGCTGGGGTTGGGTTTGGTACATGGCACTGTCCTCTTGTTGCATTTTTGCAAGTGGGTATTCATTTTAGCTGCTTGAATGTGTAACTTCACAAAACTGCATTGGTGGTGTCTGTGTGGGTAGGGATGCACACATTGTGACACTTCCAGGTGAACAATCTCAGGCTGATATTGTTTTCACGGTTCTTTCTCCAGACATTCAGGGTCAGTGTCAGGTTGAGTCATCAATTGATTGTCAGATGGAATGTGCCAGGGCAGTTGTGCACTCCACAGGGGTGTGATTTCTATGTGAAGTAATTAGCACTAGCTGTGTACGGCTGCTCCCCCGTGCCTTTCCCTCCCATGCGCAGCGGCTGTGCATGTGGTTGGGGATGGGGGGGCACCACCATGTCCACGGCCAGGCCCCGGCGTGTTGCAACGTTGTGCAGGACACATGCTGCCACTATGATCCTGCACACTACTGGGGGAGCGTACAACAGCTGCCCGCCGGAACGGTCAAGGGAGCGAAAGCGTTGACTTCAGCACTCCGAATGTGCGTTCACTATGCCCGGGTGTAATGTGGGCCTGCGTTATATCTTACCTGGGGTGGGTGGTGGTGGTTGAATTGGCGTCATCATGTGGGGGCTGAGAGGGTAGGCACTGTCCCCTGTGGAGGTGGTGATTGGTATCATTGGGTGGGTTGTGACCTTGCTCAGTATCTGACATGCCATGCATGTGCAGTGGCATTCATACTCACCAAGCAGCCATGTATCGCCATGCGCCCAGCTTCTAGGTCCCGGCTTAGGGTGGACATTCGGTAAATGAAGCTGTCGTGGGTGGACCCGGATAGTTGGCCATTATACTGAGGTGATGATTCCTGGCATTACTACTACCTGCACGTTGATGGAATGCCAGTGCTTGCGGTTCCTATAGATGTGCTCAGATGCCTGGGGGACGTAGAGCCACATGGGTGCAGTCGATGGCACTAGCACTTTGGGGAATCGTGCCACAGCGTAGAAATCCAGGGCGGCAGCATGCCTTTCTGCAGGGGTTCTGGGCAGGTATATGTGCCTGCGGACTGATGGCGTGCAGTGATGATGTTCAAGACCTGGTGTAGGGCAGCGTGACTGGGTGGCCTGTGATACACCACCCACAATGGCACTTGTCCGCTGAAATGATCCAGTGGCTAAGAAGTGCAGTACATTGAGGACCTTCTCCAGGGGGCTGATGTGCTTGGGAGACAGGTGGGTGATGTGAGGTCATCCTCCCACTCACTCACCAGGTCCAGTATGATGTGTGGTTGGAACCTGTACCTCCATGCACCTGGCATCAGGCATCCGAAAAGCTGGTTCTGGGTGTGAATATTCTGGCCCTGACTATCCTCCTCCTCCTCTCTTTGGTAGGCCACGCCACTGCTGCTAGGAACGGTATGTTCATCCTGGGTCTGAGCTTGTTATTTTTTTAGCGCGCAAATTAATGCTTTGCGCGTGTTGTAGGCGAGCGTGTGACCCGCGCACCCCTGAAATCCAGTACCCAGTCCAATAGCGTGTGGAAATTCCCGCGCACACCGGGATACAGGTGCGCTGACGTACTTGCGTGTGTAAGTGTCCGCGCACACCTGATATACACGTACATAGGCCAATCGCGTGTACGCGCACTTTTGTCCAATTACACGCGATGACACCTGACGTGCTGTCCAATTACACGCAATGAGACTCTGCCGTGTTGTCCAATTACACGCGATGACACTCTGACGTGCAGTCTTTCCACGTGTGCTCTGTCATCACGTGCTGTGTGGGAAACACCCGTGCGGGTCACGTCACAGACGCGCTTACGCGCTGAGGGCCTTTGGTCCAATAGATTCGCTTATGCGTGCTGACGCACTTACGCGCTAAGGGCCTTTCCTCGATTTTCACGCTGACGTGCAGGATTTTCACGTGCCAAATCACTCCGTACCAAGCTGGCCACGCGTAAGCACACGGAAGACCACGCTCCTGCCCAGAAGGCCGAACTACTGCCCCCCAGAGCCCCGAGCACGCTCCCACCTGCCATCTGCTGCTGCCTGACTGCCTGCTGCCCACGTGCACTGCCATTTGCTGCCTGCACATCAGCCAGGGGTGCTGTTTGCTGTGACCACCCCTGCTGGAACCGAAGACTCCCGACTGGAATTCCATCGCTCCACAGCCCAGCCCCAGGACCCAGTTGCCCACCCCTCCTGCCTCTGGGTTGTCATGTCGGGGCAAACACCATCTGTGACCACTGACAACCCCCGGCCAGAGAGGCAGAGGGGCACCAGCTTCAGTGCCACCGAAGTTGGTGTCCTGGTGGAGCAAGTCCTGGGCAGTATGATGCCCTCTTCGAAGTTCCCCGCGCCGACAAGGAAGGACGGACTCGGATCTGGACTGACATCGTGACTGCCATCAACGCGGAGGGGGTGGCAGTCCGGGACTTACAACATGTCAGGAAGCGCTGGGAGGACTTCAGGTCCAGGACCCTGAACAAGGCCCGGTGCCTCTTGAAGGCAGCGGATGCCAAGGGGCGCCGGGGCCACTTGTCGGAAGAACAGATGGGGGTCCTGGAACGCATATCCCCAGCGCTCCACGTCCAGGTCCTAGAGAAGCAGACCCGTCTGGAGTCGAGCGGTGAGTGTACATGCATCCTGATTGTGAGCAGTGCATGTGGTGATTATTCGGCATTGTGCCGGTTGCACATCTGTTTGTATGGGGTCGAGTATGGGTGGGGGTGTACAGGGCCGTGGGTCTGACACATGCGAGGGCTGTAATGTGTGAGACATGGATGGTGCTTGTGTGTGTGGGCTTGCACGGCAAATGCAGTTGTGCATGCACACATGTTTGGATGAATGTGTATGTAAGTAGACATGTCCGTGATGTCAGGCATGTATGTTGTTTTCGGCTGCATGTATGAGCACTGTGTACATGTGCATGTGTGTGTATTTGTCAAGGGTGCAACAGTGATGCAACATGGATGCATGTGACAGCGGTATGTGGAAGCCTGATTGGCAGATGTGACATGGATGCCCGTCTGAACAGTGCAACACTTGGCAGAGGTGTAGACATGCATGCAAGTGTGGTGCTGTGTGTACATGTGTGGTGCACTTCCTGTGTTGCATGTGATGTCTGGCTCCCCTTTAGCTGCTGATGCTGTTGTATGTGTAGGGATGGTGGTGGCAGTTGCGATATGGCTGTGGTATGGCTCATGTGTGTGAGTTGCAATGACATGTGTGTTGGGGATTGTGATGAGATGTCTGAGGTTTGCCAATGCCACTCATGTGCAACTGTCATGCGTGTATGTGTCCATTGTACAGTGCCCTGATGCCTGTGTTTTGTTTTCTCCCTGTCTGCAGCGTCAACTGATGAAGAGGGCGGAGAAGGTGCTGTGGAGCACAGCGGCGGGGATCCGACCGCCAGCCGGAGACGCAAGGCCCGGCTCCCCTCCCGTGTTGTCATCTCGTCGGGGAGTGAGGAGTCCAGTGCCGCGTCCCAGGCCGCAGCTGCCGGGAGGAGGTCCAAGAGGCGGAGGTTGCAGTTGGACTCCTCGGCAGCAGAAGGGGCAGCTGGGACCCCACAGGGCCAACAGGGGAAGATGGCACGGAGTCATCCAGGTTGGTGGGGGGTTTGGTGGAGGAGGGGCCGTGCAAGCACCAGAGACGGGGTCTGGAGGTGGGACCCACTGGTGCTAGTGGTGCAGTGCAGGACCAGGGACAGGAGCAGCACAGGCGGCCGCGGAGGTGCCTGTGTGCAATCCTGTCCCCGATCCTGTCCCTGCATCATCTTGCACCAGCAGGGATGCCTACGTCCAGACCCGTTTTCAGGCAGGGGATGAGCTGACGTCAACTGGCCTTCCTCTGCCTGCGGACGTGGCCATCCAGGTCCGGCTTGAGCCTGTCCTGGCTGGTGTGGCGTTGCGTCAACGGGCCATGCGAGGTGACCTGCAGTCTTTTCATGGAGAGACTGCACGTCATCTCGAACGGCTCGTTGACCACGTCAGCCTGCTGGGACAGGTCACCCAGGCCGGATTCCTCCATCTGATGGGGGCTTGCTCCGACCCCCTCCTCAACTGGACCCCTACGCGCCAGTCGTCCTCTGTGCCATCTTCTCACCATCAGTCACCTGGGTGCCCTGTGGAGCTGCCTCTGACGGTGCGGCCAGGCTGGTGGAGGAGGCATCCCTGCCACAGTCGGGAGTCGGAGGTCCAGCAGGGGTGGCCACATCAACAACTGCCCCCAGCCGGCGGAGGATGTGCAGGCAGCAGGAGGCAGTGCACGGGCAGAGCCAGAGCAGCAGCAGCAGCAGCAACATGGTGGGAGACATGAAGGCTCGGGGCTTTCGACATCGGAGGGCAGGCATCGGCCGGAGGGCAGGGGGACCCAGGACAGAGAGTGTCTTCCGTGTGGCAGCGGTTGGGCCACGCCTTAGGTGCGGAGCGGCGGCGGGCGGAAGAGGCGCGGCTCACAATGGTCAGGGCGGAGAACTCCATGCGGAGGGCCATGAGGCGGGCGAGTGCCTCGAGGCAATCCGCAGGGGTTGGAGGAGGACACGGCGTCGTCCCTGCGGACCCTCGGGCCATGGAACTGGACCGCCTCCGGGACATCGAACAGGAGTTCGATGATGCCCTGGCCGGGACACCACGGAGTGAGCCGCTGGACTTGCCCGCCGCCTTTGTATATAGTTCTTTAGTTTTAGGTTTCCTTTCTTTCTTATTATGATTTGGAGTCGACGGACACTGCTCCACTTTTGTATATAGTTGATTTTTAGTAGGTTTTTTAGTAGGTTTCCTTTGTTCAGTTGGGCTCATGGACCCTTGGTAGTTTTTTACATAGTTCTTTATTGCATTGGAGATTTTTTAACTTTTGACTTTGGGCAAATATTTTTGGATTCTGATTTGCAGTTTTGTGTTTTTATACGGACATGCAGCTTTTTTTTCTCATTCACATTATAGTTTGTTTTCTTTCTTTAGCATTCTTTATTTTTTTCTATACAATTTTGGTTCCATACTTCACTGTGTGGTATCATCTCATTGGTTTCATGCATGTCATGTTGTGTGTTTTCCCATTCAATTGCAACCATTGTGTGTGACGGACATGGGTTCATTAGCTTAATGAACATTGGGGGTGTAACATGTGATTTCCATTTCCATGTGGGTGAATGGGTTACTTGGTAGGGCTTTTTGGCTGTGGAGGCTGTCCATTACGCACATGATTGGGGATTGTGAGGACCTGGTGGGGGCTGCCCATGGTGGCTGGGGGTTGGGGGTGGTGGGAGACATGAGTGGGGGCCTGGGGGAGGGTGACCCTGGATGCTGGGGGGTGGGGGTGGTGGTAGACATGAGTGGGGGCCTGGTGGAGGGTGACCCTGGATGCTGGGGGGTGGGGGTGGTGGGAGACATGAGTGGGGGCCTGGGGGAGGCTGCCCCTGGTGGTGGGGGTGGGGGTGGTGGGAGACATGAGTGGGGCCTGGTGGAGGCTGCCATGGTGGCAGGGGGGTGGGGTGGTGGGAGACATGAGTGGGGGCCTGGTGGAGGGTGACCCTGGATGCTGGGGGTGGGGGTGGTGGTAGACATGAGTGGGGCCTGGTGGAGGCTGCCCCTGGTGGCTGGGGGTGGGGGTGGTGGGAGACATGAGTGGGGGCCTGGTGGAGGCTGCCCATGGTGGCAGGGGGGTGGGGTGGTGGGAGACATGAGTGGGGGCCTGGTGGAGGTGACCCTGATGCTGGGGGTGGGGGTTGGTGGGAGAACATGAGTGGGGCCTGGTGGAGGCTGCCCCTGCACTGCTGGGGGGTGGGGGTGGTGGTAGACATGAGTGGGGGCCTGGTGGAGGGTGACCCTGGTGCTGGGGGGTGGGGGTGGTGGGAGACATGAGTGGGGGCCTGGTGGAGGCTGCCCCTGCACTGCTGGGGGGTGGGGGTGTGGTAGACATGAGTGGGGGCCTGGTGGAGGGTGACCCTGGATGCTGGGGGTGGGGGTGGTGGGAGACATGAGTGGGGCCTGGTGGAGGTGACCCTGGATGCTGGGAGGTGGGGTGGTGGGAGACATGAGTGGGGGCCTGGTGGAGGCTGCCCCTGCACTGCTGGGGGGTGGGGTGTGGGTAGACATGAGTGGGGCCTGGTGGAGGGTGACCCTGGATGCTGGGGGGTGGGGGTGGTGGGAGACATGAGTGGGGGCCTGGGGGAGGGTGACCCTGGATGCTGGGGGGTGGGGGTGGTGGTAGACATGAGTGGGGGCCTGGTGGAGGCTGCCCCTGCACTGCTGGGGGTGGGGTGGTGGGAGACATGGGTGGGGCCTGGTGGAGGCTGCCCATGGTGGCAGGGGGTGGGGTGGTGGGAGACATGAGTGGGGGCCTGGTGGAGGCTGCCCCTGCACTGCTGGGGGTGGGGGTGGTGGGAGACATGAGGGGGGCCTGGGAGGGTGACCCTGGATGCTGGGGGTGGGGGTGGTGGGAGACATGAGTGGGGGCCTGGTGGAGGCTGCCCCTGGTGGCTGGGGGTGGGGGTGGTGGAGACATGAGTGGGGGCCTGGTGGAGGCTGCCCATGGTGGCAGGGGGTGGGGGTGGTGGGAGACATGAGTGGGGGCCTGGTGGAGGGTGACCCTGGATGCTGGGGGTGGGGGTGGTGGGAGACATGAGTGGGGCCTGGTGGAGGCTGCCCCTGCACTGCTGGGGGGTGGGGGTGGTGGGAGACATGAGTGGGGCCTGGTGGAGGCTGCCCCTGCACTGCTGGGGGTGGGGTGGTGGGAGACATGAGTGGGGGCCTGGTGGAGGCTGCCCCTGGTGGCTGGGGGTGGGTGGTGGTGGGAGACATGAGTGGGGCCTGGTGGAGGCTGCCCATGGTGGCGGGGGTGGGGTGGTGGGAGACATGAGTGGGGGCCTGGTGGAGGGTGACCCTGGATGCTGGGGGGTGGGGTGGTGGTAGACATGAGTGGGGGCCTGGTGGAGGCTGCCCCTGCACTGCTGGGGGGTGGGGTGGTGGGAGACATGAGTGGGGGCCTGGTGGAGGCTGCCCATGGTGGCAGGGGGGTGGGGGTGGTGGTAGACATGAGTGGGGGCCTGGGGGAGGGTGACCCTGGATGCTGGGGGGTGGGGGTGGTGGTAGACATGAGTGGGGGCCTGGTGGAGGCTGCCCCTGCACTGCTGGGGGGTGGGGGTGGTGGGAGACATGAGTGGGGGCCTGGTGGAGGCTGCCCCTGGTGGCTGGGGGGTGGGGTGGTGGGAGACATGAGTGGGGGCCTGGTGGAGGCTGCCCCTGCACTGCTGGGGGTGGGTGGTGGGAGACATGAGTGGGGCCTGGTGGAGGGTGACCCTGCACTGCTGGGGGGTGGGGTGGTGGTAGACATGAGTGGGGGCCTGGTGGAGGGTGCCCCTGGATGCTGGGGGTGGGGGTGGTGGGAGACATGAGTGGGGGCCTGGGGGAGGCTGCCCCTGGTGGCTGGGGGGTGGGGGTGGTGGGAGACATGAGTGGGGGCCTGGTGGAGGCTGCCCATGGTGGCAGGGGGATGGGGTGGTGGGGAGACATGAGTGGGGGGCCTGGTGGAGGGTGACCCTGGATGCTGGGGGTGGGGTGGTGGTAGACATGAGTGGGGCCTGGTGGAGGCTGCCCCTGCACTGCTGGGGGGTGGGGGTGGTGGAGACATGAGTGGGGGCCTGGTGGAGGATGACCCTGCACTGCTGGGGGTGGGGGTGGTGGTAGACATGAGTGGGGGCCTGGTGGAGGCTGCCCCTGCACTGCTGGGGGGTGGGGTGGTGGGAGACATGAGTGGGGCCTGGTGGAGGCTGCCCCTGGTGGCTGGGGGGTGGGGGTGGTGGGAGACATGAGTGGGGGCCTGGTGGAGGCTGCCCATGGTGGCAGGGGGTGGGGTGTGGTGGGAGACATGAGTGGGGGCCTGGTGGAGGGTGACCCTGGATGCTGGGGGGTGGGGTGGTGGTAGACATGATGGGGGCCTGGTGGAGGCTGCCCCTGCACTGCTGGGGGTGGGGGTGGTGGGAGACATGAGTGGGGGCCTGGTGGAGGGTGACCCTGCACTGCTGGGGGTGGGGGTGGTGGTAGACATGAGTGGGGCCTGGTGGAGGGTGACCCTGGATGCTGGGGGGTGGGGTGGTGGGAGACATGAGTGGGGTCTGGGGAGGCTGCCCTGCACTGCTGGGGGGTGGGGTGGTGGGAGACATGAGTGGGGGCCTGGTGGAGGCTGCCCTGGTGGCTGGGGGGTGGGGGTGGTGGGAGACATGAGTGGGGGCCTGGTGGAGGCTGCCCATGGTGGCAGGGGGGTGGGGGTGGTGGGAGACATGCATTGTTGATCAGTAGTGCAAGGTGACATGTGGGTTGGCTGGGGGGCATGCCCATGGTGGATGGGCTGCCTGCGGGACATGAGCATGGGTGCAGGGTAGTCCCCCGTGGTGTGGGCTGCCTGCAGGGTCCGTGGAGGTTGTGGAGCGTACCCCTGGGAGGGCCCACACGGCCAATTCACGTGTGGTACTCCCCAGAACCCCTGAAATACACGTACCCTGATGAAATCGCGTGTGGAACTTCCCGCGCACCCCTGAAATACACGTACCCTGCTGAAATCGCGTGTGGAACTTCCCGCGCACCCCTGAAATACACGTACCCTGCTGAAATCGCGTGTGGAACTTCCCGCGCACCCCTGAAATACACGTACCCTGCTGAAATCGCGTGTGGAAATTCCCGCGCACCCCTGAAATACACGTACCCTGCTCGCACTGGGCCAATCGCGTGTGGAACTTCCCGCGCACCCCTGAAATACACGTACCCTGATGAAATCGCGTGTGGAACTTCCCGCGCACCCCTGAAATACACGTACCCTGCTGAAATCGCGTGTGGAACTTCCCGCGCACCCCTGAAATACACGTAACCTGCTGAAATCGCGTGTGGAACTTCCCGCGCACCCCTGATATACACGTACCCTGCTGAAATCGCGTGTGGAAATTCCCGCGCACCCCTGAAATATACGTACCCTGCTCGCACTGGGCCAATCGCGTGTGGGACTTCCCGCGCACCCCTGAAATACACGTACCTGATGAAATCGCGTGTGGAACTTCCGCGCACCCCTGAAATACACGTACCCTGCTGAAATCGCGTGTGGAAATTCCTGCCGCACCCCTGAAATACACGTACCCTGCTCGCACTGGGCCATCGCGTGTGGAACTTCCCGCGCACCCTGAAATACACGTACCCTGATGAAATCGCGTGTGGAACTTCCCCCGCACCCCTGAAATACACGTACCCTGCTGAAATCGCGTGTGGAAATTCCCGCGCACCCTGAAATACACGTACCCTGCTTGCACTGGCCAATCGCGTGGAACTTCCCGCGCACCCTGAAATACACGTACCTGCTGAAATCGCGTGTGGAACTTCCCGCGCACCCCTGAAATACACGTACCCTGCTGAAATCGCGTGTGGAACTTCCCGCGCACCCCTGAAATACACGTACCCTGCTGAAATCGCGTGTGGAAATTCCCGCGCACCCCTGAAATACACGTACCCTGCTCGCACTGGGCCAATCGCGTGTGGAACTTCCCGCGCACCCCTGAAATACACGTACCCTGCTGAAATCGCGTGTGGAACTTCCCGCGCACCCCTGAAATCCACGTACCCGGCCAAATCGCGTGTGAGACTTCCCGCGCACCCCGGTATACACGCACACGTATTTTTTGTCAGCGGGTGTCCGTGTTTGTGGGTACCCCTTTGCACGTCATTTGTCCTGGAGGGCCACAGTATAGGACATTCATCATGGCAGTATATAGGTGCTATTTGTTGGCGCACCTTTTGGCGCACATTTCTTACAGCCGCAGAGACGCTACCGCCTGCTTTCTTGTGGCGGTCGTGTTTGTGCCTGTGCGCTGGTTTGAGCGTGCGCTTTTTTGCCCTATTCTATTCCATGAATACGTGTTGTAGGCGAGCGTGTGGGCGTTCCGCGCACTTGTGCCCTGTACTTCCCCCGTGACGCCCACGTTTTGGCAAGTTGTTCCCCATTCCGAGTGTTACGCCCGTGTTCCGCCTACTTTTGTTGCGTGCGCCGCGCTATGTGCGAATTTCGCTGTGGCCTGTGCGATTTTCGCTGTGACCTGGCGCACGCTGTTAGATGGCCTGTGCGCCAACGTGCGCCGCGCACTTTTTTATCGCACATCTGCTGGTTTTCTCGCGCACGGACTTCCATGAATCGACATGCGCTTCTTTTCGTGCGATTTTCGCACTTGCACTGCGATTTTCGCTATTCCACTGCGATTCGCACGTTTTTGCCCACTTGCACCGCGCTAATTATTCCATGAATCGGCCTGTAAATAATAATGAAGCCATCTTGAGCCTAACAGTAGAAGAAATTATTAGATTGTGTATTAAGCATGAGGAGGATTATGAAAAACTCATTGCAACCTTGATTCTGGTAACATTCCCTAATAAACAACCCACAAGTAGAGGGTTTTTCTTAATAATTAGATAAATATCAGAACCCATAGTAATACATTTGATAGGTATATAAGAGACAAATCTTAGAATAGCAACCTGTGTATATAGAGAACCTGTGGTACTCAAAGCCAGCTGTAAGCAGCTGAAGTCAGAGTATCGCTGCTGGTTACTTAAATATTAAAGTAACCAGAAACTTGACTGCTGGACACAGTTAAAAAAGATATGCTACAGTAATGGTGTTAGGGCCTTTGGGAGACTATTGGATGGCAATGGCTCTACGCCCAAACTTTAAGAGGGAGCATCAGAAGAATCCTGGTCATCATACATACAAAAAACACACTTGGCAAGCACATTGCAGAGACCATCAAGAACACTTGATAAGCGTAAAAATTGGCCCTAAAACACAATGGCCCTCATTACGACCCAGGCGGTAAGGGGTTTACGCCGGCGTAAACTTCGCCGACCCTTACCGCCTGAGTACGAGTTCCCGTAGCGCCATGGTGATTTTAACGCCTGCTTTTTGCAGGCGTTAAAATCCATGGCGCTAAGGGACCTTGTTGTTAATTACGCCACCGTAATTTACGGTGGCGTAATTAACGCCTTCCCCACTCCCATTATGCCCTATGGGGCAAAAATGGGAATGGGGAAGGGTAAATGGGGATTGGGGACTTACCGCCCCGCCAAGGTCGGAATGGGGCGGTAAGTCCGCCAACCACCATGGCGGAGTTGGCAACTTAGCGCCATGGACCATGGTGCTAATAGCACCATGGTTCTCCGCCAAGGTCGTAATGAGGGCCAATGAAGAAGAGCACAGCACTTATTAAAAAGAGCAAAAATTCAAGAGCCCCAAGACCAAAGGGTACATGCAATGTCTTGATGAAAATGAACCCAGAAACATTATTTCAAACGATAAGCTGCACATGACAAGTATTTTGGCCATGCTCGATGCACTGGCCAAGGTTTCTGCAAGGGTGTGGCTTTCAGAGCCCAACAAATAGGTCAATCAATTACAGGTCTTACCTTTTTATCAGAGAGGGTTTAGAAAATCTCATTTAACCATGGATAATATCATTGCGCTTACTACTCTTGTTGAGAGCACATGGAATTTTCATAAAGAAGTCATATATGTGGCCTTTGTGGATTTTAGTGCTGGGGTATCCTTAGAGGTATATTAAATGTGATCAGCACTTTGTTGGAAAATACTACAGAGACCATAATGCTTAGTGCTAGGGGCATATTGACAGCTCCTTTGGCAACATCTTGCGAGCTGAGACAAGGCTGCATCTTAGCCCCGCTATTATTTAATCTTTATATGGAAGACCCTGCCAGGCTAAATCACATGAACCTAAGTTTAGGACTGGAACACATCACTTGGCTTGGATACGCGGATGATTTCCTGCTTATCAACTTAACCCCTATGCGACTGCAAGCACTTTTAAACCAATTATCTATATACACCAAGGAGCATAATCTTATCATTAACACTACTGACACTAAGGTGGTGTCCTTCAGTCCAGGAAGAAGGAGGCATAACACCAAGTTCACGTGGACTCTGAATGGATCACCAGTAGAGCGTGTTACACAATTAAGCTATCTTGGAGTGGTTATTGATCAGCAGAAAGGAGTTTTACGACACAGCATTGGCGACAGTGCATACCATATATAACATGACAGCCGCCAAATTGTGGTATGGAATGGAAGTATGGGAGTTATTGCCTTAAGAGAATATTGAATTTAGCACTTGGAACACATGTGGAATTTCTGCTGGGGGAAATTCACATTTGCTCGGTGATGGCATTATTAATATTTCAGCAAGCTGTGTGTTATAGGAAGCTGAATAACGCAGCACGTGTATACCCTGCTTTCCTATGTGCATGTGGAAGCACACAAGATGCGGTGTCATGCCAAGAATGCATTTGTACGGATCCCATCCGAGAGGGTATCAGGGGGGTGCAGCACCTTCATATTCATGTTGCAAATATCACAAGGGCAAGTTTAAAATGTTTTTTGTAAAAAAAAGCCTAGTAGAATAACATTGAGCGCAACATTGGATTAATCTAGCAAGTAAATCATGATGTAGAGACCATATCGGCGAACAAGTGGGACCTACTTCACCAGCCCTTCACTTAGATACATTCCCTAATTCATACTAGTGATATACATATATAAGAGTACAATTTCACCTCATCCAAACACTTAAAGTGGTTGGGGCTAAAATGGCATTACCTAAAGAGGAGAGAATATGTAGATTAAGTGAAATGGGCGAACGCGAATTAGCAAAACATCTTCTTTGTTCTTGCTCTGCTTTAAGAAACCTTAAGACATAGGGCCTCATTACAACCCAGGCGGTAAGTTTCCTACTTTACCACCATGGTGGAAACTCTGTTTACACCATGGTGGATGGCGGATTTACCGCCCCATTCCAAGGTGAGTGGGGCGGTAAATCCCCATTCCCCATTTACCCTTCCCCATTCCCATTTTTGCCCCATAGGGCATAATGGGAGTGGGGAAGGCGCTAATTAGCACCAAGGCGGGTTAGCGCCTTGCATTTTAACGCCTGCTAAAAGCAGGCGTTAAAATGGTAATCAGGCGTTAAGGGTTAACGGCGCCGACGGCGCCCGTTAAACCCTTAACGCCTGGGTTGTAATGAGGCCCCATAGAGTGCTACTGGCAGTGGGAAGTGGGACTAATCAGATAATGAGTAATCAGAGACTACGTTTTGGGTGCATATCAATGGTTATCTGGAAGGAAGAGAAGAACTATTAAGTGGCTCTTGGATGTGTTCTGTAGTAATGTTTTCATTGCAGAGGATTTTCTGTTCAATTGTTTTCAACACTTCTAAAATGTGGATTGGGTTATTAATTGATGAAAATATTGTATTATTGTATAATGTAATGATCCTTGCTTTGGCCTGATACATTCTCAAAATATTCTGTAATTACTGTTTATCCATTAAAAGGTAACATTTAAAAGTGCACCTTTAACCTGTTTCATGCTTGGCACTCGTTTTTTTCACGCCAGGGATGTCATTTGGGAGATGTCAGCGGTAGCATTTGCTACCCCTGACGCCCACTCTGCTACCCCAAGACCTGTCCTTGAGACCCCTGGGCCACTGGACAAAGAGGCAGTGTCGCTGCTTTCTTCACATGGAATCTAGATCTCGTTAGCTTGAGAAATAACAAATATGCAGGAAAAATCATGAAGCCACCATCGCCAACAGGTTAGCAGTCCATTAGTGAAGAATGCCTGAATGGTTGGGTTCAGAGGCGGTGCTGTCTGTGCAGCTCTTACCCAGTACTGTAGCAACAGGAGGGATGTGGGGGCTAGGTCGAATGGGTTAGAGCAGCCTGTAGTACTCAGTAACAGCACAGCATGATGGAAATCTCATCAGTGTTTCTCGTTGTTTGCTTTGCACATCCAGTGAGCCACTGGGCCTGTGAGGACAGGGGTGTGCCCGTGTGGCCTCTGCCACCAATCCTGCCTGGGCGCTGTGGGACCTGACCCAGCTCTGCCAGACCTGCATCACAGGCACACTGTAGATAGACACAACGCAAGATATTTAATTTACATGAAGTTGCCCTACGCCTTTGAAGTAAACCATCTGTTTTAAAAAAAATATATATATTTGTAAGGATAGCTCAGGGGCAAAGCATTTGCTTTGGAAACAAGAGGATGAGGGGCAACATGGGTTCAGTTCCTGTTACAGTGCCTCGAACTGGACGAGGCTAGCATTAAGCAAGATATAAAGGACCAAGAAAATAATAAAATGTGCCTTTTCTAGGGGTGATGTCGTGGAGCTGCTGCTGATGTTTACATTTAAAAAAAAATAATGCTATTACTGTGACCTGCTCACATCCTTCCCCTCTATCTCCCATCTAACAAATAAACGGTGGGTTACTTACCCAATAAGCAAAACAGAAAGGTGATTGCTGGAAGGTTTCAAATCATTCATAACCCCTGGCACAGGTCTGGGCAACACCCCAGACCATCGTTTTACAGCCTGCAAAGCCACTACAGCAGGGGAAAGACCATATGCAAATCAGGCTTGGTCCCACCCCAAAAGGGGCAGTCCAGCCTGAACTGCTAGGTCACATCCCTTCTGCATGAAACCACAAACATCCCCAAACATGTTTCAGCCTTAAGCCTGGAGACTTAAAATGTTGTACTAGTTAGTGACTTACAGAGGTTGGAAGAGAGTGTTTGAGACGTAATGTGTTGTAAGAGAGTTGAAATGCAGAAATAAGATGTTTGAGGAGGGTAATTGAGACTCACATTGTTGGAGTATTGAAGGAGGGTACCAGAGACTTAAGTTGCTAGTTTGCTTGAGGTTGATGGTGGTGGAGAATGCTGGAGACTTAGGTTACTGGAGGGTGGCACTGTGTAAACACTGTGAAGGTGTTGGTGCAAGGCATTGGAGGTGTAAGATTTTTGAGGGCGGGAGTGGGTGCCAGTCATTTAAAGCTGTTGAAGGGGGGCACTTAGCGACTCGCAGTGGATGGTGGGGTGCCCATGGTGAAAGTAGTTGGGGGATATTTAGGCTCTGGGTGACTAGCGGAAGTGGGTTGATGTGCAATATTGACAAGAAGTGTAAAAGCATGAAGTAGAACAGTCTGACTGTCTTCTGGCTAGACTTGTCTTAGTCAGTTGCTATTTCCAGTCAGTGGCCAGACACTTGGCAGACACTGGATGTCTGCGCTTTGGGGTTTAGGCCTCTTCGAGATGCTCTGTCTGTTTACAGTTTAATCAGAGTGATGTACAATACTTCAGGTTGTTGTGTTGGATGTCTGCTTACATTCACAGTAATTTGGTAATATGGGCCTATACACACTGATGTTAATGCTACATATGGTGAGACATTCTTGTATGAAATGTATATCATATTACAGTGATATTGTAATCTGTTTTGTTAAGGGGGAAAGGTTGTGTGCCGTCACTTTTCATGATATCAGTTGGGTGCGGGTTCAAATGGCATCACGTCCTGTGATGTCATCAGAGGTCAAGGGTTGCGTGATGTCACTTCCACTACCCCTGGCATTTTGGTGAAATTACATCCCGGATTAACATGCTTGGGAATTCTCAAATTTGGGAGGACTACTACTCCAAAATATGTAAATGTTGACACCTGAACATTATTCAAAAAATGGTTCCGACATGTTTCCTTTTTGGTCCAACAAATGAAACATTGAGAGGTTATTGTCAGAGGGATGTTCCTTAAGCCCTGTGATTAGGTGTATCCATTTGACACAGGCACAGTTAGGGATTCTGCAAAGCTCATCCGGCTCGCTAGGTGTTAGTGTAGCAATGTATCCAAGGTCTAACTTTCTAGAAGTGGATGGAGGGGGTTACAGGTACAATGCACACTTTTCATTTATATCAAATAAGAGAATGCCCACATACTATAGTTTTATAAAAACTATAGTTTTTATATGAGAAAAGCAACGATTAAAATCACTACGCTTAGAGATAAGTAAATCAAAAGATTCCCCAATGTATCAGGTAAGTGAAACAATTTCAAGAAGAATTTTCAGAGTTCAGTAAAGAGTCTTTCTTAGAAGAGAACATTCAATAACAGCTAAGCAAAACACTATTCAAGGTAGGTCAGAAGGTATCAAGAGACCAAGGGAGGCCATTCAAGGGAGACAAGCTGTGCGGCTTCAGGGGAGCCTTAGGTGGGAAAGAGTTACTTTCTGCAAAAGTGCATATAGAGGTAGTTTCTGGAGACCAAGTGGAGTGAAGTCCACAGAAGACCCTTGATGATGAAGAAGAGGCCCAGGGAGGAATAAATAAATAAATAAATAAATAAGAGGCTCACAGGCACCACCAGAGAGTCAGCAGAGCAATGCTCTGGGACCGAAAAGCAATTCTGCAGCAGGGGGTTGGCGGTTTCAAGGGTTGGTTGCTGTGCACATTGCTCAGTGTCCACTGTAATTTCCAATGATGGCACACCAGTGCTGGAGGAACCCTAGAACCATTTGGAAGCATGAGTATTTCACAGTTTGAGAGTTAGCGCCAGAGGAACCTGATGCAGCATCCCCATGTCGTCCTCGGGTACAGGATTCAGCTTCTGAGGATACAATCAGATTAGAGAGATGCCAAAGAAGAACTAATATTGAAGAAAGTTAAAGAAGTCACACTGGAAAAGATCCATCCATGGAAGTAGGACCAGGAAGTGAGTTCAGTGGTGAACTTGCAGGAACAAAGACAGCACAGGCCCCTGGAGCTTCTCCGTTGGTGAGATGGAACCAGGGTGCTTGCCCGATGTCCTAAGGTGAAGATTATGGTTACCAGTCATTTGGTCGAAAACCAAATGATCGAATGCCATTTGGTCGAATGCCAAATGGTCGTAAAAATAGTCGTTTTTTTATTTTTTATTTTTTTTATGGGGGGTTCCCCAACCCCCTTTTTCTTTATTATTTTTTTTTTTTACCAACCGAAACGAAAAAAATATATAAATAAATAAAAAAAATTCAACCCTTTTTTTTTCAACCAATTGGTATTCGACCAAATGGTCATTCGATCTTTTATTTTCAACCAATGACTGGACAGCAAAGATTATCTGGTTGGTTCAGCACAAAGTCTTCAGAGTCCTGGCACCCCCTTCTGGGTCTGGTGGGACAGGCACAGTCAGGCTCTTCAAAGCCTTTGAGATGGAGTTGTGTTCCAGTTGTTCACTCCAGATTATTGGGGTGGGGATTTACTGTTGGTTCCTTCTGATCTTCTGGAAAGGCAGAGCTTCACCATCAGATTCTTCAGTGTATCAAAGGATTCTGGTGCAGTCCTTCCTCGAGCAGCTGGCTTTCCATGAATGCAGGTACAGTGTTCCAGTAGTAGACAATGTGAGTGGGTTAGAGAGTCTGCTGTTTTCCTTCTCAGGAGACAGTGAGTGACCACAGCACCAAAATAATCACACAACACGAATCATTGAAACAGAAGAGGTCAGTCAATGGCAGACCATCTTTCCAAGCACAACCATGCTGTCTGGAATGGTCTGGAAGGGTCTCTCATACAAAAGACTGAATCCACACTCTACCAGACAGGTAGCTGCATATTCCAGTACAAACTCTTTTCCTGCTGACTACAGCCCCATGTCCTGAGATGCAGGCATCCAGTAGTACAAGATGACCATTTCTCTCACACAGAAAGAGGGAGAAGGGATAGTCAGGTGTCCCCATAGGTATTTGAGGCAAACAAAGACAACCTCCATTATATGAAATGGAGGAGGGGCAAAAAGGACCTAGTCAGGTAAAATGTATTCTACCTTATGGGATGATTCTAAGCACTGAGACATGTTCTCAGTCAGGCTCCAAAATCTAGTAAAGCCAGCAAAATATCCAGTGAGCTACGTCATCGGGTAAAAAGTGGGGTTTCTACCTAACAAACATGACCACACATAGGCTGAAAGTAACTATAAATTAACCCTTACAAAGCAGATGTGGTCTTTGATATCAGCATACCGTCATTCGTATAGCTCAGAGCAGGTGCAGGTGCCCTTTGCACTGAGGGTACATCTAGACTTCTCTACATCATCTCCTCATAGAGTGTGTTGGTATAAGAGATTGAAGGAGAAGGGTGGCATGACACAACCCTTATGAACACCTCTGATCACTAGAAATGTCCCGGTACATTCACCCCTCGAACTAAAGCACCCTCTGTCCTTTGTGTTGTAGTATAAAATTTGGATCAAATAAAGTCAATCTGCAGGAACTTTCAGGTATGTTAAAATCTGTTCGGCATGTCAGCGGCTAAGGTAAGGTCCATGAATGCTGCAGTTTGCATTAAATGAATTTTTCAGAAGTGGGCCCATAAAGCAGACTCACACTTAAATATCTCAATGTAATCGGAGCAAGGTCAAGACTTTTACTTGATGCTTAGGACACCATAATGAACTGAGGGCCCTGTTCCCCATCCTCCATCAATCACCAGGTATCCATGAACATTCCTCAGAGAGAGAGAGAGAGACAAGAGAAAAAAGAGACGTCTGGGAGGCTCTCAGCTATTTTTATTAGCTGTAGTTACAAGACACGTTCTGGACACACTCAGAGACATTTTGCCTTTCCCCTGCTTTTACAGTCTGGTGTACACCAAGCCCACATTAGTAAGAGCTGGCATCCTCAATTTTCTCTGACACACAAAACTGATAACCTTATTTTAGACTTGGCTGGACACATTTATGACAGTTCTCAACTTCTGCCAAAAACACCTTCATCACATCAATGTCTACTCTTTATCCGATCTAATTTTGCGGTCCTGCCATGCTAGTTATACTGTTGGAGGAATAGATACACTATTATATGGTGGCAAATAATACAGCTGGTCTCTCAAAATGGTCTGCATAAAGCACATTGTGCACTCCTCATTAAGAACATAGATACATGTATCCATGTTTCCCTTGCTTTATCTGGCTTCATCATTAATCTTGCCTGCTTTTCCTGCCAAGTTCCAATGTTAACCTCACAAACCAAATTACTTCACTACAAGATGCTGCCAAAGACTGTCTCCAATGTATCAGCATCAGTTGCTTGTCTGAAAACTCTTGGCATGAGTCATGGTTTTACACACCTGGTTTAAGACTGGACACCATTTTTTACTTGAGTTATCCATTTTGAAATATATTTTTGTCTGACACTGTATTAATTCTCCAGGGAGATATTATTTATTTATTTAAGCATCTCTCACTTTGTATCCCTTAGTCATAATATATCTTTACGCACTCATGGTATGTGAGTGATATTTAAAGCACCCTTCATTTCCTGGGTAATCTTAACCAAAATATGCACAGTGCCATGTGCACTTTTTATCTTAAATAAAGGCACTATAATCCTCATTTCTGCAACAATAGAACCATTTGATCTACCTATCATGTTATGCATATTCAGTTGAGGGGGAGGGGTTGGCAACCCCTAAACATTTCCCCCCTCTGGTTGATATCCGACCAGTGTTCAATATTCAACCACTACACCCAGCGTCCACCCTCCCCCATATGCAGTGTACCTATGCATCCCTATCTCAGTCACCCCCTCAATGTAATGCTCTATCTGAATACGGGAGGTATCACAAACAACACATCTAAAGAATCAACAATGTCTTCAACCATATTGTATTCTCCTAATATAAGATATATATGTATCTCTTTTCTGTCAAAAGACCATTTCATATGTTTCTCCCTCTTTTAATCTTTGCATGTACGTATCCCCAAGCAATAACTTTGTTTGCTCACGTCTGGTTTCCACCCTGTTACCCAATTAAACATTAAAATAACATGCACAACAAGTGATTTCAGCCATCATGAGAATCGGGAGAGATCATTTAGAACATTTGCTCATTCCTTTAGGGAACCCACCAATCCATTTTCTACTGTTCCTTCCACGTACAACATTTTATTATTTATTTAAATGTTCTTCTTCCTCCCACCCCATGACACTTCCTTGGTTCCTGCTCTCTCACCATGCACATTTATTTTCGTCTTCATCTTATTTGTCTTCCATCTGCACATCTTCCACCCGATTATTTATTCTCCTTATTCCAGGTCCAAGTCCAAGGACTTTCTCAATTAAGTCCATATTTTATTTGTATTTGTCCTTTGGGCCCCTTAATTCATAGGCTAGTATTTGTGGATTCACTGTTCTGTGACCACAGAGGACTCAAACTCTCAATCTTCTGATTTGCATAAAATAGTTAGTTGGGAGGCATTAGATTAGATTGTTTCTGGAGAATACAAGGATGGGGAGTTTCATTAAAAAATTCTTCAGTTTTAGTTGCAACTGGGCATGTGGCTGGGTCCCTCAAACCCCTTTTCACAACAATATGGGTTTTTTCTCCCTGCTTGCAGGATCGGTTGCCATCAATCATCTGGAGTCCAGGTGCCGTCCGTCCATCTGTAATATAACAATTGGATGAGTCTCTTGAAGAACAAGTACATTTTTATCATCAGCACTGCCTCCCCAAACCTAAACCTTATAATAACAGTGTCCTTTTCATTTAAACACTCCTATCTCCTAAAAACAATTGCTATAATTATAATAGTGTGGCTGCTTCTTTCTCCCTTTCCTGCATATCTTAATGTCACCTATGTTTCATATATACTGGCTGATACATTGGTGTGTTTATGACATGAGACCATAAAGCAGATACACATTTTTTTTATTTAATTGCCCCATTTTTGTATTGGCTTACATTCCATTTCTTTTTATAGTGTGCTTATTTTCTAAGTGACAAAGTAAAAATGTTCTCTGTGATTGTGTCATTCTTCACACCAGTAGAGTTTACATGGTCTCCTTCTTTATTATGAAAATAATAAAAGACAAAACAAACAACATAACAAATTCAAATCATGTTTTTAAAAAAAAGGATGTGGTCTTCTTCAGTCACTCCCCTTCTGTTTTCATAGAGTATCCATAGTTGA
This sequence comes from Ambystoma mexicanum, assembly GCA_002915635.3. Classification (NCBI taxonomy): domain Eukaryota; kingdom Metazoa; phylum Chordata; class Amphibia; order Caudata; family Ambystomatidae; genus Ambystoma; species Ambystoma mexicanum. Next base: position 682,840,233 of record CM010935.2, read on the forward strand.
TATGGTTTCTTGCCCCCTGTACACACAAAAATAGAGGCTAAGTCATGATAAGATGGCAAAGCAAACAGTTATTTCCTTAAAATAGGCCTTTGTTTTTCCTTGAACATGATGTTGCTGAGGTCCTCTCTTGGTGTCCTCAGCCCAATAAAATGCAGGATTGTTTCCTGAAAAATAAAATGATGGTGCACTTTGTCTCTTTTGAATTGTCATAAGTGTAGTGACGGGCCTGTTTTTAATCTATGCTGAAAATGTTCTCTGTACTTTTGAAGTCCTCCTCCTGATGGTGTGGGACCGTGGTCTCTTCTTTCTTTGCTGTATTTATTCTGTTGAGACTTAATTAACATTTTGTGTTGCCCTTCCTAAACTAATCTTACCTACTTGTGTTATTTGGAAACAAGCACTGATCCCATTAAGTACATGCAAGTGTGGCATATAGGCATAAACTGTTTTTCCTATCCTTAAAGTTTCATGCATTTGCCAAAATGTACATATTTGACATTCCTTATCATCATGATTATGAAAAGGTTACTCCACCTTTTAGCCAAAAGTATTCTTCAATCTCTTCATTAGTTATGTCCATACTCGCATATATGTACTATTCTGTGCTCACACCTCTTTACACCTTTCTTGGGAAAAATGCTACCTATTTAAAAGAACTGTATACCTTACTTCCTTTTTCTGTACTCAACTGGGTCTTCTTACTCCTAATAATGATTAATAAGGTTATTCACACACTTACTGTGTCAACTGGTACTTACCATTTCTATCTCTACTTGTCCACTAGTACTTACTTTTGTCATAATGTTTCTTCCCATTATATCGCTATACTCCACTAAGGCCATATAGACATCCCATGGTGCTCCAATAATTACTGTTTTTTTCATCTGTAATACATAAATCAACATCTTCATATAAACACAAACAATGTTCATGTTACTTACTCTTATATGTTATTTTGTGCAATTCTACTAAAAGTTCTCCCATACTGTTAGATCAATCTTGGTCATCCATACCTGCTTAGCCTTTCATTAATCGCATTTACACTAATCAATTTAAACAAGCACCATCCATTGCTGCTCATTGTTTGAAAATCTGAATATTTTATCCACACCTTCCTCCATGACCCGTGTCTCACAATCTTATTTTTTGTTCCTTTATTTACACCTTCGATCAACTTGTGTTTTTTGTTGCTTTAATATCCATTCATGCATCATATTGTATTTACTTATTTATTTATTTCACCCCCTGGATTGACGTCAATCTTTTGGTTAGGAACTTCTTACTTCGGACCTTTTAGTTTTAACTGTTTATCGTCATCTCATATTAATGAGTCTAAACACAACTCAAACTCTTATATTTTACATATTATATTTTACATATTATAATCTCTTACACGTGTGTACTTTTATTTTGTTCCCCTATGTAAATTTTCTTCTCTTTCTGTTACCCCTTCTGGGAATTTGATGTGCACTCTCCTACCTGGCATTGCCATAGGGATCCTTATCACTCTTATATGAAGCTTTATAGTGTGTACCCTTCCTATCTGTTCCTGAGCCTAAAAATTCAAGGTATCCCTATCTCTCTTCAATTTATAGTCTCCAAAAATCCAGCTACTCTTATATTGTGTTTCAGCAAGACATAATGTTCCTAATTGGTATTCCCACTGTAAAGCAAAAGCATCCTATATGTGTGTGTGTGTGTGTTCTCATTGCAGTATTGAATTCCTTCTCTGGCTACCTAAATGTGTATTGATGTAAATTGAGCCTGTGATCCATTGATTGCCTGTACTTACACAAGATTGTGTGTGTGTGCGTGTGTGTACGTGTGTGCATGTGTGTGTATGTGTGTGCGTGGATGTGTGGGTGTGTGTGTGTGTGTGTGCGTGTGTATGTTTGGGTGTGTGTGGGCATGTGTGCATGTGTGTGTGTGTGTGTCACTCCCCCTCTCCTTATAAGCATGTCATGACAGCTACTCTAACCTAATTATCTCTATTTTTCCCCAATCTCATGAAAAATGTCTTCTTTTTCATATCTCCAAATTCTACTTCTCTATACTTCTCCTAATACATCAATTCATTATGCATAATAGTAATTCATATCATGCTCAATAATTGTGCCAAGCCTTCCTTGTTTTTCCTTGTCAGTTCCCAGCCTGCTTGTACTTATTCATGAATGTGTTTCATTTAAACAAAACCTGCAAAAAATATAAATAATGCACTCCTTATTCTTGAAAATCCTACTAATCAGCGTGTGTGCTCTATAACGAATACCCCTTTAACCCAATGGCACACTCCTTTATATGTTCAGGCCTTAAAAATACTGTGATTCGTGTGTCTTCATAACTAATCCCTAAACTGGTACATGTTATCTCCTTAGTTATTTACTGAGATATCTCCTCAATACAACTGTTAAATATATCATGATTTTGTTATCTATATTGTGTGTAACCTTAGCCTTGGTGCATCTGAGAGTACTTCCTCTCATTACTTAATGCTTCCCCATTCTAAATACAAACATTTGCATCAATACATGCACTTTTAACATTGTTGCTGAAAAAGGTGTTTTATCTTATTAATTCTTGTTATTCCCCATAAATATTCACTGTGCTTAATCTAGTATCATTTACTATTGTATTAATCTACTTTTTAATGTAATTTGCACTCATAATTACATTTTTATTTTCGGCAACATATTTCACAAATGATGTAATTTTAAGCATTTTTTAATGCATCTATGCTGTGCAGTCGGAGATGCTTTCCCCCCTCTTGAAGCTTGTCTAATTTGCTGTGGCTTTGGTGCATATGCTTGAGTCTGCATGTGTAATATCATAATGACTCTGTATTGTATTGTGGTGCATATCCCATGCTCCCTCTCTCTGTCCTTAATTACCAATATTCTCACTATTCTGGTTACTTATAGCACTCTCCTGTGCTTTCATTTGAAATTGCTGTCTTACTTTTGCTCTCCTGATCATTTTGTGTCCCTTTCTCATTCTCCTCTCCTTCTGTAATCACTTTCCCATGTCCTTCTGCTGATGTTTCAGATTCTTGAAAATATACTGTGCGCATCTGCTCTTCCTTTTGGTAGCACACTGAAACATTTTAGCAAAGCACCTTTCCCTTTTTTCCCAATTATTTTCCATTAATGCATCTAGATTCTTTTTTTTAAATTGTTTCTTTCCATTGCCTTTTTCTCATCTGTGTTATTGGACATGCATGCTTTATGATATATGCTCTTTCAAAATGTCCCATTTATCACTAATAACAAATGCCTATTTTGCTCAAAATGAAATGAACAAATCAGGGGTGATCTAGTGTGTTCTTCACAGAGAAAGTATCTAGCATTAACTTCAAAATAACTAACAAACACTTTAAAATGGGAAGTGACTTGTGTGACTTTAGACAGTGACCTAATGGCACCACCCTAGTTCACATATGTGCCATGACTATGGATAATTTCTAGTATAAAACAGTAAACTCACAATATGGTTTAGTCACATATAGTTTCCTTGGCAAAACAACAATCTTTTAAAATATATACCTTTGCTTAACTAAACAACCAGGGGTTTAACCTTCCCACAATGTCATGTAATTCAATCAAGTGCTTCTCTAGCACCTGGCTTCAACAAAATATGCACAAATACCATGAAAAAATGCTATTCTCAAAACCTACCCAATTATCAATTTCTTTAACTGGCATTTGCCATATGAACCTACAGCTGAGCTTCCATACTAAAAAAAACACAAGCATTACATGTTTGTATCACAAACTGTTTTATTCATTTTCTGTTGTCTCTGTCTTTCATAATACATACCATAATTCATAGATTCCAGGTATGCTATGCTGACGGTCATAAGGCGCCTATGACAAAAAGGAGAAAATACTGCAGTTTGTCACTCACCTTATCATCTTTTTCAGGCATCTCCCCCTGTCTGCAAGCAGATCACCATGAACCCTGGGTCCTTGTCCCTGAATCTTATGAAAGACTATGCCCCCACGTTGGCTGTGCCACTTGAACTGAGGGCCCTGGTCCCCATCCTCCATCAAACACCAGGCATCCGTGAACATTTCTCAGAGAGAGAGAGAGAGAAGAGAAAATCAGATGTCTGAGAGGATCTCAGCAGTCTTTATTAGCTGTAGTTACAAGACACACGCTGGACACACGCAAATACATTTAGCCTTTCCCCTGCTTTTATAGTCTGGTGTACACCAACTCCACATTAGTCATAGCTGGCATCCAGAATTTTCTCTGATGCACAACTGATAAGCTTATTTTAGACTTGGCTGGACACATTTATGACAGTTCTCATCTTCTGCCAAAAACACCTTCATCACATCAATGTCTACCTTTTATCTGATTTTCGCGGTCCTGCCAAGTTAGTTAATGCCTTATACTGTTGGAGAAATAGATAAACTCTGTTATATGGTGCCAAATATTACAGTTGGTCTCTCAAAATGGTCTGCATGAAGCACACTGTGCCCTCCTCATTAAGAACATAGATAAATGTATCCAAGTTTCCCTTGCTTTATCTTGCTTCATCATTAATCTTGTCGGCTTTTCCTGCCAACTTCCAATTTTAACCTCACAAACCAAATTACTTTACTGCAAGATGCTGCCAAATCTCCAATGTATCAGCCTATGTTGCTTGTCTGAAAGCTCTTGGCACCCAAATGTGCGCACTGCCATGTGCACTCTTTACCTTAAATAAAGGCCCAATAATCCTGATTTCTGCAATAATAGAACCACTTGATCTACTTATCATGTTATCTATACTCAGTTGAGGGGGAGAGGTTAGTGCCCCTATACAAAAGCAGGTGTTCTCATCACCACCTCATCTAAAGAAAAGTTGAAAATTACCCAAAGAAGCTGTTCTAAAAGTTGCATAGCTTTTATATATAAGACACTTAATTCTACGACTTTAATTTGGGAATTTGGGAATGCCTTAGATTATGATGGTCAATTATACAATTCCTTAACCCCTTAACTGCCATGGGTTTTCCCCCCCAGTGCCAAGGCCTTGTTTGGTGATTTTGGTATGTCGCCATTCTATGCCTTATAACTTTTTTGTTACATGAGATAACCCGGCCAAATTTGGCCCCTTTTTTCCCACATGTAGGCAGTCATAACGCCACCAAGGAATCCTAGTTTGCGGTAGAGGGGTGAGAGAAAATAATCAGAAAGGGAGAACATTTTGGGTTTTTTCAAAAAATGACAATAAAATGATGTACAAAGAAGCCTTTGGTTCTTTCCTTGTCAGTGCTAGGAACAAATAGTTTGCTGTGTTGAATTCCCAATTTTCCAGGCTTTCAAGAACAGGTTTAGTAGAAACCAAAAAAACATATTTTGATATGCTTATCAACCGTTTTGTGAGAGGTAGGTGATTTTGGCCTTTTTTTCCAATAGGACATGCGTGGACGGAATGGAAGAAAAGGGTAGGAAATCTGAATGGGAGGACACAAAGGCATACATTTCTGAAAAGTAGACAATCTTCCAAGTTTAGGAAGGGGTGATTTGGGCAGGTCAGGCAACAACTATGTAGGGAAAAATTCCATAGTTTGTAGAAAAAGCGGGAAAATGACAGAAAAAAGGTATGTGATGGACATGGTTGGCCCGGTAAGGCAATGGCTTCTGTGAATTTTGAGAAAAATAATGCTCTGCTACATTCCCCCAACTCTTACAGTTAGGAAATCACACATGTTTTGTAACGTTTCACAAAACAGGCAATACCACAAGCCATGGAACTTAGCATGTGCAAATAAGGAAAACAAATGTGGTGAGGAAGGGCAAGCATAACTTTTTTGAAAGAGAACAGGCAGACCTTTTGAAGGTTAGGTGACTAGTGTAGGTTATAAAGGTGTATAGTGCCTAAAGCAGCGACTAAATGTAGGTCACATTTGGGAAATTAAAGGGTTGTGTAACAAAGGGCAGCAGCAAATGGGTCAAAAAGTTATGAAAACCATGCAAACACAACAAATGTCATACCTTCCCGCGTTCCCATAGGTGTCCCAATGAAAACGGTACCTCACATGTGTGGGTGCACCTACATTGGCGAAATGGGAAAAGCCTAAAACCCTGGTAACCCCAAGTCTTTCGGCAGAGCAGATTTTCAGGAATTTTGCTCATTTGGACAACCTACACATTTGAGCCTAGGGTGTCGAAGCCAGCAAGGAAAACAGGGAAACCCATGCATTTCCAAAAAAAGGACACCCGTGGGAATCGACAGAGGTCTCACTTGCATGAATCGGCCCCAAACATATTACCTACAACCCGCGGCAAAGTCCCAAATGATGTAAAGAAAACACAATTTTCGCACATTTCAATCTGCTCACCCACCGAAACACACCGCCAACAACACATGTCCTACGTTTTCGCATTCCCACAGGTGTCCCGACAAAAACGGTACCTCACATGTGTGGGTGCACCTACCTGGACGCAAAGGGAAAAGTCTAAAACACTGATAACCCCAAGTCTTTCGGCAGAGGAGATTTTCAGGAATTTTGCTCATGTGGACAACCTACAGATTTGGGCCTAGGGTGTCGAAGCCACCAAGGAGAACAGGGAACCCCTTGCATTTCTGAAAAGAAGACACCCATGGGCACCCGCCTTTCCACTAAAAACATCCATGGTGGTTTAGTGGCCCCCTCAGACCCACCCAAAACAAGTTATAATTTTTTTTTAATTATTTTTGTTTTGCCCCTTTCCTAGTGGCAGATGAGCACATTATGCCCATCTGCCCCCAGGGTGTCAAAACATACTGCCCCATGCATTGGGGGGCCATTCCAAAGTTTCCTGGTGGCCCTCCCCCATCACCCCAAATGGATGGGGGGGCATCTCATGTACTCCTTCCTAGGGGCAGATTGCACCAGCAATCAGCCCCCAGGGAGGGCTACATGAGATGCCCCCCATCCAGTTGGGGTGGGGAGAGAGGGCCACACCCATGTCCACTGAAAACATCCATGGTGGTATAGTGGCCTCCCACACCCATCCAAAACAAGTTATAATTGTTTTTTTGTGCCCCTTCTCTAGGGGCAGATGGACACATGTGTGTGCCCATCTGCCCCCAGGGAGGGGCAAAACATACTGGCCCAGGCTTGGGAGGGGCCTTTGCCAATATTTCTGGTTGCGTCTCACCCCCACTCCAAATGGATGTGGGCCATCTATTGTACCCCCTCCTAGGGGCAGAAATCTGCCCCCAGGGAGGGCTACATAACCCCCCCATCTACTTAGGGTAGGGGGAGAGGGCCACCCCCCCCTTTCAAGCACAAAAAATCCTGGTAGTCTAGTGGGCCCCCTGGGTCCTCCCACCCCCACCCAAATCAAGTTATAATAGTTTTTTGTTTTTGTGTTTTGCCACTTCCCTAGGGGCAGATGGGCACATGTGTGGCACATGTGTGTGTGTGCCCATCTGCCCCCTGGGGGGGCATAATATACTGCCTCAGGTTTGGGGCGGGCCCTGTGCCAATATTTCTGGTGGCCTCTCCCCCCTACCCCAAATCGATGGGGGGCATCTCATGTAACAAGAAATCTGCCCCCATGGAGGGCTACATGAGTGACCCCCATCCACTTAGGGTGGGGGGAGAGGGCCACACCCCCTTCCAAGGCACAAAAAATCCTGGTGGTCTGGTGGGACCCCCAACCCCCGACCCCTCCACCCCCACCCAAAACATTTTTTTTCAATACGTATGGCCCCATGCTTTGGGGGACAGGGGGGAGAGGGCTGCTTACTGTAAGCAGCCCCCTCCTCCCACATCACAAACAGATCCCTGGTGGTCTAGTGGCATTGCTGGGCACGGATCGAGCGCTCTGCGCCCGATCTGTGCACAGCAATGCTTGAAAAAAAGGTGTCATTGGAAAGGGGAGCGTCTCCCATTTCCAAGGACACTTCCCTCGATCTGAACGGCACAATAGCCGTTCAGATCGAGGGGGAGAAAGGTGGAGACTCACCGTCTCATTTTCAGTTTCATGGCGGTGTGCATTACGCACGCTGACGTGAAACTGAAAGAAATCCAACCCCAGGGCCATGAGGAGGGACCTACCCCTCACATAGACCAGGGGGTGGATTTAAGTTTTGTGCGATCCCTGCTTTGCAGGGATCGCACAAAACAAGGTGCCAAAGCACTGCAAACATAGTGTCAAGGACAAGATATCTCGCCCTTGGCATTTGAGGGGTTAAATGGCTTGCAATGTGTCTTTATCAAAATGTAAGTAGTACAACATTACACCCATAACCTTGAGAATATGTCCCAATCCAATCAATTCTTCTTGCCATGATAATGTCATGAGACTTGATACCATTCATTATGATGTTAGTGAGGAGATAGTGGATAGATTTGTGATTCAGAACCAAAGTGTCATATTCATCTGCAGACTGGTTTTGAGATGCATTCACAAAGATCAGACAAATAGGACCTGCCACCAGAGAAAGGTTCAGCCTTACTTAAATTATTTGGGAATTCTAAGATGCTATTATATGCTCCCCTACCATGATTATTTCAGTGCATTTGGTTTCTGGTCATGCACACTCACACAGACCCATTCCTTCCACTTCTAAAATTCTCCAGAAACAGAAAGCAAGACAACCCCAGAGTAACAATCGAAAGCAGATGTCAAAGCCATTTAAAACTCAAATCAAAATCATATGGCTGATCAATTGAGTATATATGGTTCATGGTTACACACATTTTAATGTTGTGCTAAGTAATCAATGAGCGCAGTGTGCTCGCACAGCGCTGGCTCGACAACAGGTAGCATGTGAGGCAACGTGAAGAGCAGAGGGAGAGAGCCAGCTCCCAAGCAAAACACCTCCCTTCCCAGAAAATGAATGAAAATCGGGAGATTTCTTGTTCAAGCTTGACAGTACACCCATACGGGCAGTACGAGTAGAACGTGAAGAAGAGGCGAATAGCTTGGGGTATGAGAATGTGGGATCGATAAGAGACAAGGAATAGTGCAGCAACTTTGATGAGGTGGAGGAGGGAGCCCCTTAGTGGGAGTTGCATGGCAGGGAAGACTCAGAAGCAGGATTGGGAGAATGGCCCTAACGAAGAAGAAGGGAAACGGTGTAAAGGATGGAAAGGGGAAATACAAACGACAAATGCCCCTTATTCACTAGGGAGCGGACGACCCCATTACGTCCCATGGGCATAGATATATAAAATTAACATACTCAAATCAATCCCTCCACTCAGGGCGGGCGCGTGAAAATGGACATATACCTTTGAAAAGAATACAGCGGGAGTGCCTCTGGCAATAGGGGATATCAAGAGTTTGTTTGTGTCCGCAGTAGGTGACCAGGCAGAATCAGTGTGGGTGAAAGCAGGATACCCAGGTCTGACCATAAGTAATGACTCCCATGATGGACCATCATTTAATAATGTGCAAGCACAAGTGTGGGATGCACTGCGAAAGACCTTCCCCAATGCCCCCGATCTGCACTCGATAATGCAATGCACTATGGGGAATGAGGAAGATGCTGCGCAGTTCATTCTTTGGGTCCAAGAGATGTTGCGCGCAGAAACGGGCACATCATGGGACACATCTACGTCCATATTTTATTTCATTATAAAGAGAGGGTTACCAAAGGAGGTACAGAAGGCTCTAGACAAGATAGCGGGAATAGAAGCCAAAGGATGGCCGGAAAATCTGAGCATTATAGTACATAACTGTAGGAGGATCAATGAGAGAGAAAAGGAAACTGTTCAAAGGAGGTTAGTAGAAGAAGCAGAACTTGTACAATCAAAACTAGTGAAGGTTGCGGCTGTAACAGCCGCACCATCCCCAGAACATATGGGAGAGGAAGGGAGTGTCTCTGTAGCAACACAAGCAAGAATGGGAGCCGTCTGGACAGTCAATGGGCAAGAACTGTGGGGAGGAGAGCAACAATATATGGGACCCCAATGGCAAGGAAGACCTGCAAGAGGACGAGGTGGATCCCGGGGACAGAGGAGAGGCAGTTTCGGGGGACAGGCACCCAATGAAGGGGACCAAGGGCAATGTTGGACCTCCAGGAGATTGGATAACTTTTCACAAGAATGCTGCAGCAGGCAAGGAGGGAATTACCAGTACAACCAACAGTATTACAATCCACCCCAGTATGGGCACCCCCATCAGGGGATCCCGTGCGGGCTTCCTCAAGGGGCATGCGAAACTCCACCACAGTACTCACAACCACCTCCGCCCCCCCCCCAGGAATAAAAGGACCAGGCACCCGCCTAACTAAATGCAAGCACCACAAAACAGACCCAGTCAACAAGAAACACTCAATAATAACCCTTTCGTCACCACTGCAAATGGCGCACCTGCACTTTATCGAGGAGCGTCTGTGCTTGGAGAAGACGTCTTTTCTTGCCCAGGGACAGAGACATACCCCGACTAGGACAGCCCACAGAGAGCACTCGCGTGTCAAGTACTATTGACTATCTTGCACCCAGAAGAGGAACCACTGGTGGGGGCGTAGATAGGAAATAAGCAGTTCACCTTTATGGTGGACTCAGGGGTGGAGAAATCATTCATTTGTGAAGGTGATTTCCCGTTATCTGATCGAAGACTCAAAACGCAGGGATTCCCTTGGCTGTAGTCATGGTTCCTTATACAGAAGATTTGGATGTTAAAATAGGAGGGAAAATAGTGAGAGCACCCTTACTGTATTACGGAAGCTCCCCTACCAACTTATTAGATAGAGACCTACTCAGCAAACTAAATATGACCATAACATTCACAGAAAGAGGGATTGTTTGCTCAACCCCGGGAATGTGTGCCCTCAGACCAATGTTGTTAATACACACAATGGCAAATGTGACAAGAGTGAGGGGGGTGCCAGTAAATCCTGACATGTTCATCCATGGGATCAGAGTGTTAGCGAGGGCAGTAATAGAACTGACAGGGAAACAAGGGAGAGTAGCCTCTGATTTTGTCTTCCGCCAGTGGCAACCCCAGAAATAGTAGCTGGTACCATCCTCTCATTAGATTTGCAAGGAGTGCAAGTGTCTGCTAAACGTATTGTTGCCATTGGACTGGACATCCATGGGTGTGAGTGGCACACAGTTTTATGCACTGACCCCAATACACCATTGCAAGAGTTGACCGACGAAGTGTTGTTCGCTGACGACAATGCTGATGGAGAGATTATATTAGAAATGTGTATTCCATGTGATATTATGGAACAAATCAGAAAGGTACTGAGCCCCCTCATGGCTGTCATCAGTGGACCACCACCTTCCTTTTTGTGATGCAGACTTGCTGCAACTGCCGCCGCACCTGTGGACCACTAACCCTCATGACGTGGGATATTTGAAAGAAGTGACCCCTGTAAAGATAACCCTCAATCCGGGTGCTGTGTTGCCCAGGGTGAAACAGTACCCCTTGTCCAGGGAGGCCGAGGAAGGGATTCAAGAAACATTACATGTACTCCTCCAGCAAGGCATCATTCTCCCCTCAAACTCCCTGTGCAATACTGCAGTGTCCCCCATTAAAAAAGCAAAAGGGGGAGTTGGCGTACGATCCAGGATCTTTGCCCCCTTCATGATATTGTCCAAAAAGAATGTCCTCTTGTCCCAAATCCAGCCTCCATTTTGTGTAGCATTCCCAAACAAGCTACCCACTTCACTGTGGTCAACCTCAAAAATGCCTTCTTTCCAGTGCCCCTCGATACAGAACACAATATCTGACAGCATTTACTCTGGGGGTAGGTGGTATAAACACCGCAGTTTGCCCCAGGGTTATTGTGAAAGTCCAAGCATATTCAATAGAAATCTCCATGAAGATCTTGGTAACATTCAGGTCCTGAGTACTACCATTCAATATGTGGATGATTTATTGGTGTGCAGTGACAATGAAGAAAGTTGTCGAAGAGATTCCATCGCCCTCCTTCAATTGCACAGAAAGAGTAAAAAGGTAGACAAGAACAAACTGCCGTACTGCTTGGCTGAGGTTCTATAGTTGGACCAATTAATTTCAAAAGATAGCAAAAGAATCATCCCAGACAGAGCAGCAACACTGCATGCCTCAGCCAAACCACATTGTGCCAAGGACATGCAGAAGTTCCTCAGATTCTGCAATTACAGTGGAGCATGGATTTTAGACTACATGGCCTACACAAGGCCCCTCTTACAAGAGCCAAAAGAAGCACAGAAAGAAAAAAGACATATGACATGGACACCAGAGATGAAGCAGCATTTAATGACCTGAAAGAGTTAATTTCCACAGCACCAGTACTTGCAACCCCTGATTATGATCGGGAGTTTTATTTAATCTCACATTCCAATGGTACACGCATGACATCAGTACTAACACAAAAGAGCTCAATGAGTCACAAGCCATTAGCCTACTACAGTGGCACACTTGACGCCGTAATGCAGGGACAATTCGCATCCGAACAAGCTCTTGCTGCAGCCACCTTTGCTATTGAAAAGAGTTCAATAATTGTAATGGGATGCGCTGTCACTTTATTCGTTGAGCACTCCTCGTTTGCAATATTAGAGAGATCAAAATCTATTCTCAGTACCCTAAGGGCATCAGCCTATGAGGTGATTCTGTCCAGCCCAAATATCCATGTAGTTAGGTGTAAGACAGTGAACCCTGCTACATTCGTCACAGAGCTATGTACTGCACAATACATGAAAGAGCACGACTGTGCAACATACGAGGGAGAAGAAAATGACATTCCTAAAGCAAGGCAGCATGTCCTGGAAGAAGTAGAAGTGTTCTTCATTGATGGGTCAGCGTCCATCGATCAAGTAACAGGTCAGAAACATGTAGGGGCTGCCGTGGTAAGGATGGAAGAGGGAGAGTACGAAGTACTGATACAAAAATGCTTGTCCATGCATTATTCAGCGCAAGCCGCAGAGCTCTTAGCACTGATCGAAGCACTGCAGGCAGCAAAAGGATGCGCAGTGACTATTTATTCGTACTCAGCACATGTAACCACTAAGGTAAACGCTGGGCTCTCTAGATGGAGGAGAAAGGGATAACATGCAGAACTGCTAAATAAATGGATTGATGCCTTGGCAGAACCCTCAGTGGTAGCTATAGTGAAATGCCAAGCACATACACAAAACCAAGATGAAATATCTTTGGGAAACGCAGCCGCAGACATGGCAGCAAAAGAAGCAGTGTATCTCCCAGTACCCATGATCAAATAATGTATTTTGGTGAGCAAAACAGAATTGCCACAGGAGGACGGGCACAATGCATTACCCGTTACACAATTGATAGAACTACAACAAAGAGCCCCAAGAGATGAACAAGAAATATGGACTAAACGAGGGTGCACACAGTCACCCACTGATCTCCCATGGAGACAGGACAACACAGGACAAATTGTCATGCCAGTAGAGTTATTGCACATCGCATTTGTACAATTACACTTTCCAGCACACAGTTCAAAACAACACATAGCAGCCGACTTCCAAGAAGATTGGTTCATACCAAACCTTCATGAACACCTCAGCAAAATGGTGGTTGAGTGCACCACATGCCAAGTATTCAATTCAGGGATGACTCTATGAAAATTACAAGGTACTTTGCCCCACCCGCTAGAGCCATTCTGTGAGCTGCATATAGACTATGCAGACATTGGTGAAAGATGTAATGGTGCCAGATATCTCATAGTGGTGGTGTGTCCCTTTTCCCAATGGGTGGAGGCAGAGCCCTGTGCCCACCCAAGTGCAAAGTGTGCCGCTAAGTTCCTTGTGAGAGAAGTGTTCCCCCTGGTGGGGGATATGTGAAGTAATAATATCAGACACAGTACTCATTTTGTTAATGACCTGTTCAAAGAAGTCACTTCACTGCTAGGAATAAAACATTAACTGAGTTCAATTTACCACCTGCAAGCGAATCGAGTGGTAGAAAAGATAAACAGTCTCCTTAAAACCACATTATCAAAACTGTGTCACTCCTTAAAGAAAAACTGGGTTTATTGTTTGCCCCTGGCAAAACAAATATGCCCTCTGCCCATGGGTTGCAGCACGCTATACAAATACTAAAAATAAAATAAATAGCCCCTCCCTTCATGGCAGAAAATCAAACTGACACAACAACTGCAGCTCAGGACAGCCCAGTACAACCACTGTTGCCAGGCGAATTGGTGTACATTCAAAGTTTTGTCAGGAAGTGGAACTCACCAAGGTTCCACGGCCCCTATGAGGTAATCTATTGCATCCCGCTCTGTGTGAAAGTGAAAGGGTTGCAATATTGGATTTACCTCTCAGATGTTTGAAAAGCACATGATAGTGTGACTTCAGAAAATGGGAATAACTCACATACAAATGCTGCAGTACCCTAAAATGGTACTGAAGACCTGACAGAGAAAAATAACAGGTGAAAAAAGAAAAAGTGTATATGAATGTATTATGCAAATCTCTCTCTCTCTCTCTCTCTCTCTCTCTCTCTCTCTCTCTCTCTCTCTCTCTCTCTCTCTCTCTCTCTTTCTCTCTCTCTTTCTTTCTATATCTCTCTTCTTCTCCAGACTCATTTCCTCTGTTTTCCTACACACTCATGTCCTGTCTAAATTTCTCATTAACAACCGCCCCATTTTAATCCGCTCTAAAGGTGCAACGATGATGGAGTTGGCGCCACTCAATACTAATGTTCAGTTAGATAGCGGTAGGAATAGAATGAGTACAACCCATGCGTACAGTTATAATTACGGGTTGCGCTCCAGTGCTGTATTATTTTTTATGCTGATGTTTAGCTATGGGATTTACTGGGGAGTGTCTTTTATCTGGGGGACCCATATAAAAGAAGAGGGATGGGGGTAACATGGATGTCTAGCAGCAATGTTTCATTGAACTTAACCTGGATATAAGAATATAACAAACATAACTCCAAATGTTTTTCTATCTGTAAATAACGTGACTGAGAAAATACTGAATACTTACTGATCAGCAACATGCCTCACAACCAAATGTTGGATGGAATATCTAATGTGTTGCTGACCCCAATTCCCAAAGCCACACCTACTAACTTCTTCCCCACTACTGTGTATAAACTCAATGCAAATTATGATGCTTCCACACTGCAAAGCAACCTGCCAACACTGCCTTTCAGTTCTGATATTGCATGTAGCAGCTCCTAGTTCACCCTGCGTACCAGCTTAATGGTTCAGCTATTACCACCCCACGTACAAAGGTCAATATGCAATAATGATAGTGCATGCAAAAGCACGATAGGGAGAAGACAGTCCCTCATGCATACCAGAAGAAGGAGCAGGGACACATGTAGTATAAATAACACACCTACCATGGCTTAGGACTTGATAAAATAGAGGACCTTTGTCATCCCGGCCAGTCTAGCAGTTGGTACTCAGATATGAGTGCCATGGGAAGGCGAACAACCAATGGGAGATGCTACGTGTGGTCCTTGATACTGCATGCATCTGGGGCACCCAAGGTTCTAGTGCCCCAAGACGTGCCCATAGAAGAATCACAGTGTCTCATCCACCTTGCACTATGTAGAATAAGGGGTACCTTTCAGGCACATACAGTTAAGATGAATCTCCCGCCAAATGACAGAAAATGTAAAGTGGGACTGAAAGAGAATAAATGTTCTAAAGAACCATTCCTGGCTATCAAAGACACAAGCTTCGGGGGAAAACAAATGGTAAGCATCCACATTCATGTGCAAAGCAGAGGGGCTCAGTGGCCTCTCCGATGAGAAACTGGACTTGGTAGAAAAAACATGTGGTCACGTTTGGACAAAGCATATCAAAAGACTAACGTGGGTCACCGCCCTTGAAAAACCTATCCAAGTCCAGCAATAAGAAACCTATGAACTGTGTATCTATGGTGAAGGAAAGGTGTTAATGGGTGCAAACAAACATTGCAACAGAACAATAATCATTCCTGACTTTCGAAAAGGGACTGCAGCACTTATGGACCATTGCTGGGTTTGTGGCAAAAGAGCATACCTGCACATCTCACCTTCTTGGAGGGGCTATTGTGCTTTTACAACACTGCATTCTGCACTGTTGATCATACCTGAGGAGCACCTAAAGGTGGGAGCATTGACCTCCGATGGACAAACAGCACCAAGGATCACAGAGCTCCTACCAACAGCACCACCCCCCATCTTTCAAATACTGTCTGAAGAAGAGCGGCATGATTGCCTGTTCTCGAAAAAAAGCTCCTCTAACTATCTGTCACAAGAATCATCTGATTTGCTTGCACAAGTTCCAGATGAATGCAAACTTTATAACTCATCAGAAACATTCTTCGCTTCTCTCGTGCCCAGAATTCAGACAAGAGCAAATGCCAAGTAGCTGCAAATTGTGAAGTGGGAGATGATCCAGCTGGCAAATTACACAAAGGAAGTATTCAACATCATCAAGGAGGAACTAAGAGCACTCCGACTCATGTTGATGCAAAATCGCTACATGTTAGAGCTCCTCACAGCTATGGAGGGCGGTGATTTTAAAAGGATCGGCAGTACATGTTGCACATTCAGACCTTCTGATGATGCCGACAATTGGACACTATCGCATGTGATAGAAGCAGTGCATGAGCTGGGCGTCAAAATGAAAATGGGCGTCAAAATGAAAAAGGAGGCAGGAGCGCAAGAAATGGACTGGTTCAGCATGGCGTTCGACTGGGTGCCCTTATGGCTTGGGACAATTATGAAGATGCTGGTCCCTATCATCGTGTTCATTTTGTTGATTTTCTTCTGTGTGCCAGCTAGGCCTTAGGTGCTGCACAAAGGCGGTACCTGATAGTGCAAGGATGATGATGACCATTGGAAATAGAAATAGCAAGAACATGCCTCATGACACTCAAGAAGTACAAAAACAAACAGGAGAAAACAATGATCCTAAATATCGAATGGTTGCAATATACCACACTGGGGATAAGGTAGATACCTAGTATCACACAATAATTGCACAACTTCAATACCTTGAAAATAACACAGAAGTGTGGGTAGATATAGATGGGGATGGGGGTTTTATGCATGACCTGTACTCCCGAAGCATATGCATGGTGTTGGGGAAGTTTGCGCAGGGTGTGCCGTGCATGGATGCCCATAAAAGGTAGCCCCCCTTTGGAGGAAGCAGAACAAAGGGGCCACGAATGCAGAAATACTGGGGGAGGATATTCGTTACTGTAGGAGTAACGAAATGGTGGGAATGTTGGGGAGGAAGTAGTCCTGCCCCACCCCCCTACACACGAGATACATGAGTAAACTAACAGGAACAAAACCGCCCCCTTATGATATGTGCACAGAGCCCCCATCACAGAGAAATAGATGATAAATCTCGCCTGCCTCCGCTTACTAAAATTCCATTTGCTGTTGCAGTATTTTAAGTATTTTCCTAGACGCCATTTTTTACTAGGCCCGAAAGCTACCATTCAGTGAGGCTGCAGCGCCCGCATCCCAGGCCTCTCTCTCAGAGAGACCAGAGCATGACATAGCAAGCCAGCACTGCACAAGCCTTGTTCTCACGGAAGTTCACCCATCCCTTGTCCTCTGAATTTTGCAATTATTCAGTATCATTTCTTGAAGAATGCGCTCGGCACAGAGCGTGAGATAGGAACCAGCCCCAGCACATCCATCTGCAGTGAACTGCCCGTGTCCCTCTGACCCCCACAATGAAAGGGCCCACCTGGCATCTCTGACCCGAGCCCCCAACTCGTTTAATATTGATAACCATCTAACCCCTTTGCTTTGAGCAGTCCAGGACACCCACCGTAGGCCTAATCCTGGGAAGCAATATATCCTCTCCATAGTAACATGTCTGTTATATCATGAGGCACCTGGGACAGTAGGCAGTAGATCAAGCCCCGAAGCAAGACCCCTGGGTCAAAGGACTATGGTACGAGTGGAGCCCTGAATGTGTGGTCAACATATCTATATATTATTCCCTACCTCCCTGAGACCCCCATTTCATGTGATAATCAGGTATATGCCATTTGGTTATAATGCGTTGATTCATGTTATGTAGCTTAGATAGTTATGAATGTTGCACTCAGCGAACTGACCTTCACCGTGGCAATGAGCCCAGCTGACCCACGTGCACCAAGATCGACTGTGAAGCAGCAGTAAATTAGGGCCTGGCATCACCTATAGAGTAGGCCATGCTTTGTGTTCCCCCCAATTAGTATTGTGATTCCTGACCATATACCATGACGGACATGTTTGTACCTTATGATGAGCTTGCCGTGTAAGTTTTGGCAGAGCACTTTCGGGCAGCAGAGTTCTTTGCTGGCATTTTTCATGTTATATAAACTTTGTTATCTTTGCAACCTTATCTCCTGGTCTCAGTCCCTAACGGGGTGTGTTTAATATAATTATTGGGATACGTGTCTGGGGACGTGCCTTCAACAGCAAACCTTATGTCTCCATTATATAGACACTTTAGAGACAACAGACACACTATGGCACAACTGAGATGCATAGTCTAAGAGGTCCTACATCCGCCCCCTAGAGGGGGAGATTTAAGGAAAAGATTGTCCCAAAGGGAACTTAACTGGATAAATCACCTAGATTCAATACCCCCTTTAAGGATAAATGAAGAATACTATCTAGGTCCTCTTCTATAAATGTCAACTGTTGAGAGCAGGTATGGACACATAGGCACATAGTGTCAACTCTACCAAATACCCCGTTGTACTATTGGGCTAAACATGACAAGGTCTTTATGCAAGACAGGACATATGATGTAGAATAGATTGTGAACTCTTGAGCAACAGACGCTTGACCAGGGGGTCATTATTATTAACATAATGAGCACATCTATGCAAGTGAGAAGCTCCTGAGGACAAAATTGTCGTAACATCAACCATAAATATTATTTCTCTGAACTAAGATGTAAAATAGATTGTGAACTCTTGAGGGACAGACACAAATCTAGTGTGTCATCATTATTTTTAACATGATGGGCATTGCTATGCAAGCGAGAACCTCCTTGGGACAAAATGGTCACAACACCAACAACATATATTATTCCTCTGTACAAAAAAGCATATCTATGCGTAAGAGAATGTCCAAATGACACAATTGTCGCAATACCAACAAATAAGATTTAAGGAATGCAGTAGAATTTGCACTCATGAGAGGCAGAGGGGCAGTTACACCAGTTTTATAATCAGTTGATAAATATAACACCCATGGGGTATGGTTAAATCTAGCTCTTTGCCCTCCAAAATTGATCCAGCACTGGAATCTACATGCCTAATTAAATAGTGAACAGTTTTTGGCTGACTTTTCATAACTATATTTACAAGCTGATGACATCCGCCCAATTGGTTGTCCAGGTCGGATCATTACAATCATACCTGTTTGAAATCCATATGATAATTGGGAGAAGGAATTAATATACTACTAGATTGTATGATATGCCAAGTTCAGTTATCTGTCTCCTTCTTATGTGATAATCTCAATTCGAATGGCTAAACGAACTAGGGTTTGAAAATATTAACGTTTTACTTTAAGTATACACCACAGTAGCCGAGTGTGTAACATATCAGTATGTTACCACCTAATACTTACCTTTGTGTTATTTATAAAAGACATCGAGTTACCAGCTCGACCACGATACAAATATACCTCCTACTTACATTCTGCACGTCACATACACAAAACACATACACAAAACGTCATCAGCGTAATACATGATGAGGTTGCACAAATGCGCTTTCATACAATGACAACATGCAGCCTTTACGGCAGCGTTGTTACTCCTGCTTACCACAAGGGAATTTGTGAAGCTCCAATCTAGCACACGGGTAAGTATGTACAGCAGAAATATCAAAGGCAATGTTCTAAAGTAGAAGAGCTTCTGCTTTGTAACTCTTATACTCGTGAACCGAATACCAGAGACACAAGACTACATAATATCATATATGAGTGAAATCCCTATGTGAACACTGTGTGCCCAAAGTTTAGGTGCGTTTTTACACTACAGATAACACGCAGTCATGTGCAGATGCGAGGCAATATGAAACTAATCAGCTTTTGGTGTATGTAATGACCTTCATGGGCATTGGAGGAGTAGACTATCGAGCATAAGAGGTTTTGCACTTCATATAAGAAGGTGAGATATGGCTACTTGGGAGGTACTCAGCTATTTAGGAATGTAACCACATTAGGAGTGAGGTACTTCAATTTTGGTGGTCAAATGAATAAGTACAACTGAGTCTAGTGTAAAATAACTGGTCTACTGTTTGTGATCAAATGCAGATTACTTGAAAACAGATATACATTTTGAATTATTGTGTGGAAGAGTTTCCAAGGGTGTTTATCAATACGTGCACATTGTAACTATGGATTTGATCATTGGATAATCCCTATTCTGGGGTTAATTTGACTAGAGTGGTTATAATACTCATACATTGTAAGTAATTACATGATTTGCCTTGCTTAATGAAGTGATGTGGACATACTATTTTTAAAATGTTGCCATGTATATTGTTTCATAGAAAAGATGAAAGAATCAACCCCTGATGAAGAGAATGTTATTCTCGAAACACGTTGGGTGCCAAGAAGAAAAGATTAACTGCATGTTAAGCTAACTCTCTCAAGTTATCTTTAACTATATTTTGAAAAGCTGATTTCAGTAAATGTTCCTAAGACACTTAGTAAGAGGCCAGGAGAGATAGAGAGCCTGAGACTAGGCATTCAAAGAAGGAGTAGGCCTGCGTAGGGATGACAGAGGCCGGGACCCATTCCAGAAAGATCAGGGCTACACCACCTCCAAGTCAGTTGGTTCTGGGTTCGGAGAGCATCTTGTAGCCCACATAGAGGAGAGTGTCAAAACTCATGACAGAACTGGCTGTAAACCATGTCTCGGTGAGAGCAAGAACATCTAGGTCGAGTTCTTCAAGGAGGCGACAGATATCAGAGGAGTAGTTGACAGCAGAACGAGAGTTCACAGTAGCAACGTGGCGCAGGTTGCCACATTTGAAAGACTTCTGTGGAGTGGTACAGGCTTGAGGTACACCCTCTGGAGGTGGTAGAGGGGCCCGAGGGTGGGCAGAGGAGGAAGTTGAGAGTGCCAGAGAGGTGGCGTAGCAGGAAAAGAGAGGAAGTTGATAAGACACAGGAAACGCTTATCAAAAAGGAGGACACTGAACCAAGACAGTGCTGTTCAGATAGACATTAATGATGGTTTTGGAGGGGTGGAAGGGGGCCAAGAGGACTTCCAACCTAGTGCCACCATTAATGGGAGAGGAGGAGAAAGAAGAGAGAACAGAAACCATATGAAGGGTCCATAAGTCTGGAGAGGGGACGACAAAGAGGAAGTGAATGAGAGTCTGTCTGCTGGAAGCACTGGTGTAGATAGCAGCGATAGGGAGGCCTGGGTT
The DNA here is from genome assembly GCA_002915635.3 of Ambystoma mexicanum. Taxonomy (NCBI): domain Eukaryota; kingdom Metazoa; phylum Chordata; class Amphibia; order Caudata; family Ambystomatidae; genus Ambystoma; species Ambystoma mexicanum. The sequence continues at coordinate 682,861,523 of CM010935.2, forward strand.
GGAGACCAGGATGTCCCTCTTGAACTTCTTCCATCCAAACTTAATGAGAGGGATAGGGTAAGAGATAGAGTACCAGTTATAGAAGATGGGAGAGACAGAGAACACCATAGGGGGAGCGAAGGAGGTTGGTGGAGAAGGGGGTGAGAGAAGAGACAGAGAGACACACAGTTCTGTGGCACACAACTCGGAATGCGCCAGGGGAAGAGGAGGAAGGGGAGGAGGGGTGCCAGGGTCACAACAAAGGAAGACACAGGAGGGGAACAGGTAACTCACAACAATGAATGGCATGCCTTGCTGGGGGGATCTAGGTGGGAGCCTAGAGAGAACCAGTACAATTGCCACAGAATGCGAATGAGAGCATTTGGAAATAAAATAGGTTACCACACAAAAGAGGCCCGTACTGGAAAATCTCCAAAAGTTCCCTATACACCAGTCCACCTCTGCAACCTACTTGTTACTCTTAGCACTAGTTCTTTGTCATACTGCTTCATCATAGTCCTCCTCATTTCTCATATACCTACTTTGCAGTCCTTCACTTTCCTCATAGTCCGTCATCATAGTCATTCTCCTATGTCCTAGTTCTCTTCCTTCATCCAGATCCTTGTTCTTTGTTGTCTTCGTCCTCATCAAATATTGCTGTCCTCCTCTTTTCTCCTAGACCCTTTGCTTTGTTTTAGTGCATTTTATTTGTCCTAATTCTTCTCTTTTCTCCTAGTCCTGCAACATTGTCTAGTCCTTCTCCTTCCCATAGCCCTTTGCCCATGCAATAGCCTTTCTCCTTCCTCCTAGTCCTTCTTCTTCTCCTTCTTAGACCTTCTACTTCTTCCCAGTCCTTCGCCCCACTCCTTCCTAACTTCCTTGACTTATTCCTTTGCCCTGCCCCTTGAACCTATTCCTTCATCCTAGTCCTTCTTCTTCATTCTAGTCATTATCCTTGTCCTAGTACTTTCCTAGTACTTATCTTTGTCCTTCACCCTAGTCTCATTATTTGTTATATTCCATCATTATAGTCCTTTACTTTGATTGTAGATCTACCTCATAGTCCTTCTCCTTCATCGCAATACTTCACCTTTTTCTGAGTCATTCTACTTTTTCTAGTCCTTCTCATTTTTTCCTAGTCGTAGTTATTCCTTAGTTCTTCTCCTTTTCCTTCATCATATTCAACATCATTTGTTCTAGTCTTTCCACTATATCCTTCTTCTTCTCCTTTTTCCATTTTCTTCCCCTTCACCCTGCATGCCAGTCCTTTGCCCATCCCCTAGTAATTCATCCATCATCCTGGTCTTTCCTCCTAGTCCTTCACATTCATCCTAGTCCTAATTCTTCATCCTAGTCATTTTTCTTCACCCTAGTCCTCCTTCTTCTTCATAGTCCTTTTCCAAGTCCCTAATTCTAGTCATTTTCCTTCTCTTTATCCAAAGACTTCTCCTTCATCTTACTCACTCATGTTCACCCTAGTCTACCTATTTCTCATACATCACAGTCATTTCCCATTGGCCCAATCCTTCTCCATCTACGCTGTGCTGGTCCTAGCCTTTCATCCTAGTCCTTCCCCTTAGTCCAATTCCTCCTCACTGTGCTTCCTGTTTTCTCCTTCACCCCAGACATTTTAATTTAGACTAGTCCATCTCCATCATCCTTGTCCTTCTCCTTCACCCTCATCATACTCCTTCCCTTTCATTCTGGAGCTTCCATTTGGCTTAGCCCTTTTCTTCAGCCTTCTTCTAGTCTGCCATCCGTGCCCTTTGTCCTTCATCTGAGTCCTTCATCTCAGCCCTTCTCCTTCATCCTGCTTCTACACATTAGTGATTTGTCCTTCAGTTTGGTCCTAGTCCTTTACCCTAGTCCATCTTCTTTATCCTTGTCCCTCTCCATCATCCTAGCTTCATCTTCATCCTTCATCCTAGTCCTTCATCTTAGTCATTCCACCTAGTCCTGCATCATCTTAGCCCTTCATTGCCCATAATCAAAGTCCTTATCATCCTAGACATCCACTAACCCAGCCCTTCTCCTTTGACTGAGACTCTCTCATCATCCCAGTTTTTCTCCTTTCTCTTAGTCTTTCTTCTTCATCCAAGCCCTCCGCCTTAGTTGTCCTAGTCCTCGTCCTTTATCCTGGTCCTCCTCTTTCCTCCTAGTCTTTCTCCTTTGTCCTAGTAGAGATATCCACAAGTTGTGCCTCTCCGGGTGTTTTTGAATACTACTCCCATTATATCTCACCATTAAGTGTGCTGGATAGTGCTGATTGGATTTGTAGTGCAACGCATCTGGAGAGCCAAGGGATGCAGACCCCTTTCCTAGTCCTTCTCTTTCATCCCAATTCTAGTCCTTTGTTCTAGTAGTACTCCTTCTCCTTCATTCCAGCCCATCTGCTTCCTAGTTATTGTACTTTGCTCTAGTCCTCCCCTGCTCCTTCATCCAAGTCCTTTATCTTAGTCCTTTCTCAGTTACTTTGTTTTTAGTCCACGTTTATTTTCTTTTCCCTAGTCATTTTCCTTTTCCTAGTGCTGCACCCTTTTTCCTTGTTCTAGTCATTTATCTGAGACCTTGTCCTTCAATCATCCTATTCCTAGCCCTTTGTTCTAGTCTTGCCCCTTCATCCTTTTTCTTCATCTTTATTGTCCTTCCCCTTTGTCCTTGTCCTTCTCCTTCATCTTAATCATTAATTTGATTTGCACAGTAACTCAACTTTCATCCTATGGTCATTGCCCTTCATCCAGGTCCTTCATCTTCATTGCAGTCTTCTTCCTAGACCTTAATTCTAGTCCTTCTCCTAGTAAGAGTGCGACAGCAGAAGGCATCAAAAGCAGAAATATAGCGTGGAAAAGCAGGACAATGAATCGGGATGAAAGGCAAGGCAGGAATTAGCATAGAATCACAGAACAAAGTGACGAGAAAACAGCATCAATGTTTTGCAAGATAAATGAGACGACATAAGGAACTTACCTCGCAGAAGCTGTTATGTGGTTTAATCATACCGGCAAGTAACGTGTTGTTTCCTCGTTCTTCTGGTCTCCATTTTGGAATAAGCTAGAAAGCTTATTCCAAGTTGTTTTCTCTGAGAAACATAGCGCCATCTAAAAGACTGAAAACACCATGATGATGTCTTTTTCTCCAACCTTGCCAAATGGACCTGTTTTTACCTTGGTTCCTAACAGTATGTCCCCTCCTTAGGGGCAAAGGTCCTGGCTTCCAAGGATGGTTCCTGTGGAATATATGGATGAGTACTGGAGCATGCACTGCTGCAGCTCATTCCCACATGCGGTCTGAAGGACCGTAACCTTTCCAGTTGACTAAATATTGTACATTTCCTCTGAAATATCTGGAGTCACATATAGCCTCAACTTCATATTGTGATCCTGAGGTGGTATCGACTGGAGGAGGTGGTCTTTGATCATGTCTACGAAAACAGCCTGGTATCTGTTGCTTTAATTGCGATATATGGTACACAGGATGTATCCTAGACCATGTTTTAGGTAGCAAAAGTTTATAGGCCACTGGACCTATGATTTGTGCAACCTTAAAAGGTCCCAAAAAATGGGAAGACAACTTGGAAGGCAATAGATGTCTTGGCAGAAAGTGTGATGAAAGCCAGGCGAGATTTCCAACTCCAAAAGATGATGCATTGAAACATCTCTTGTCTGCATTTCTTTTGCGAATAGCTATAGATTCAGTAAGAGCACATTGTACTGCATTATGACCTGATTGGACCTAGTCTATGAGTTCATCAACCAATGGAATTTTGGTAGAAGGATGGGTCTTGCTAGGCACACTAGAAGGATGAAAACCATAAGAACAGTAGAAATGGCTTACTCCAATGCCTGTGTGTACGGAATTGTTATAGGCAAATTCGGCCTAAGGTAATACTTCAATCCAATTATCTTGAAATGCAGAAATTAAGCTGTTTAAGGATGCCTCTAAAGATTGATTTAACCGTTCAGTTTGTCCATTCGACTGAGGATGATCGCCTGAGGTCAGAGCTCTTTGAATACCCAATACTTTGCACAGTTGTTTCCATAAAGCTGAGGTGTATCGAGGTCCCCAATAAGACAATACCGTGGCTGGTAATCCATGAATGCAGAAGATGGTTTGCAGAAATGTTTTGGCCATTTGCAAAACAGATGGCACTTTTGGCAATGCTATGAAATGAGCCAATTTGGTTAGAGAATCTATAGTAACAATAATAGTGGTTTGATTATCTGAAAGAGATAAGTAAACAATTAAATCAGTACTAATGTGTTGCCATGGTTGATTTGATAAGTCCGGCAGTACTAATTGGCAATCAGTGAGGTGTCTTGTTTTGTTGACAAATATATATACGTGATCAAGCAACGGGAGTGTTGCGAAACGTGTTGTACCGAGGCATATCTGCCATAATGATGCCAAAATAAAACTGGATGTTTGAACATACTCGTGGTTGTGTGATGGACTAATTTCAAGGAATTCTCAACTGACATACGACCGTAATTTGGAGAGTGCCGTCCCTCCTTGGGAGACGTGCAACTACTTCTTCTTTTTTTGAAATATATATATATATTACACTGCCACGATAGTGGCAGTGTAGTTATGGTTAAGTTGGTGTTTCCATAGGAAGAGCACATTTTGGGCGGCTTATAACTTCGCCCCCTCTGGACGAATCCTCACCAAACTTTGCAAAAAAAGTATATGGCCCACTCTGAATTTTGAGTGAGGATTCGTCCGGGGGGGAAAGTTATAGGGGGGTCCCAAAATTTCTGTTTTTTCCCATAGACTGAAAAAAAATTAGCTCACGCCTACAGCCCAAACCGCTGGACGTATTTTCACCAAATTTGGACCAGGAGCAGCGGCTTGGTCCCGAAAGCATGCTTTTGCAAATTTGGTGAAATTCGGTCCAGTAGTTTTTTTTTAAAATGACCAAAAAGTAGGTTAAAAAAAATTAGTGATATCTATGTTCGCTCCGCGGACAGGACGGTGATTGGGCAAGCAGCTTGCGTGATGTCCGCGGACATCTGACGTGCTCTCTCATTGGATGCGGTGAAAACGTGCAGTGCGTCTGGCTTCAGAGACGCCCGCCATCTTTCATTCCCGCATGAGAGGCTTTGTCAGGTCAGCAGGAGCGTGTCTGTCTCCTGTTCCTCCCACCCCCGATCATGCCCCGTGTGTCCTTTCCGTCCCCCCCATCCCCGCTCATGCCCCGTGTGTCATTCCTGTCCCCCCAGCCCCTCTCATGCTCCGTGTCTCCCCTGTTCCTCCAGCCCCCCGCTCACGCCATCGCACATGGTGGCCAGCGGAGGGCCGAGGAGCGGGATCTGCCGCACGAACTCATGTCCATGTTTTTGTTCGTCTCCTGACATACAAAATCCCCCCACCCCCCGCTCATGCCCTTTGTGTCTCTTCCTCCCCCACCCCCGCTCATGCCCGTGTGTCTCTCTCCCTCCTCCACACCCCGCTCATGCCCCGTGTGTCTCTTCCTCCCCCCACCCCCGCCCATGCCCCGTGTGTCTCTTCCCTCCCCCGACCCCCGCTCATGCCCCGTGTGTCTCTTCCCTCCCCGAAATCCCCTCATGCCCCGTGTGTCTCTTCCCTCCCACCTCCCCCTGCTCATGCCCCGTGTGACTCTTCCCTCCCCCCCACCCCCACTCATGCCCCGTGTGTTCTCTCCCCCTCCCCCACCCCTGCTCATGCCCCATGTGTCTCTCTCCCCCCCACTCCCCGCTCATGCCCCCGTGTGTCTCTTCCCTCCCCCGAACCCCTGCTCATGCCCCATGTGTCTCTTCCCTCCCCCCAACCCCCGCTCATGCCCCGTGTGTCTCTCTCCTTCCCCCCACCCCCCGCTCATGCCCCGTGTGTCTCTTCCCTCCCCCCAACCCCCGCTCATGCCCCGTGTGTCTCTCCCCTCCCCCCACCCCCCGTTCATGCCCCGTGTGTCTCTCTACTCCCCCCACCCCCGCTCATGCCCCGTGTGTCTCTTCCCTCCCCCCCCGCTCATGCCCCGTGTGTCTCTCCCTCCCCCACCCCACCCCGCGCTCATGTCCCTGTGTCTCTCTCCCCTCCCCCCCACCTCCCGCTCATGCCCCGTGTGTCTCTCTCTCCCCCCCCACCCCGCTCATGCCCGTGTGTCTCGTCGCCTCCCCACCACCCGCGCTCATGCCCCGTGTGTCTCTTCCTCCCCCCCCCCGCTCAGCCGTGTGTCTCTTCCCTCCCCGACCCCCCGCTCATGCCCCGTGTGTCTCTCCTCCCCCCCACACCCCCGTCATGCCCGTGTGTCTCTCCCTCCCCACCCCCCGCTCATGCCCCTGTGTCTCTCTCCCCCCCCCACCCCCTCATGCCTCGTGTGTCTCTTTCCCTCCCCCCCACCCCGCTCATGCCCGTGTGTCCTTCCTCCCTCCCACCCCCCGCTCATGCCCGTGTGTCTCTTCCCTCCCCCCACCCCGCTCATGCCCGTGTGTCTCTTCCTCCCCCCACCGCCTGCTCATGCCCGTGTGTCTCTCCCTCCCCCACACCTGCTCATGCCCCGTGTGTCTCTCTCCCTCCCCCAACCCCCGCTCATGCCCCGTGTGTCTCTTCCCTCCCCACCCCCGCTCATGCCCCGTGTGTCTCTTCCTCCCCTCCAACCCCCACTCATGCCCCGTGTGTCTCTCCCCTCCCCCAACCCCGCTCATGCTCCTGTGTCTCTTCCCTCCTCCCCACCCCCCGCTCATGCCCGTGTGTCTCTCTCCTGCCCCCCACCCCCTCTCATGCCCCGTGTCTTCTCCCCTCCCACCCCCCGCTCATGCCCCGTGTCTCTCTCTCCTCCCCCACCCCCACTCATGCCCCATGTGTCTCTCTCCCCACCCCCGCTCATGCCCGTGTGTCTCTCCCTCCCCCCACCGCCCGCTCATGCCCCGTGTCTCCCTTCTTCCCCCCACCCCCCGCTCATGCCCGTGTCTCCCTCCTTTCCCCCACCCCCGCTCATGCCCGTGTCTCCCTGTTCCCCCCCACCCCGCTCATGCCCCGTGTCTTCTCCTGTTCCCCACCCCGCTCATGCCCGTGTCTCTCTCCTGTTCCCCCACCCCCCGCTCATGCCCCGTGTCTCTCCCTGTTCCCCCCCGCTCATGCCCCTGTCTTCTCTGTTCCCCACCCCGCTCATGCCCGTGTCTCCCCTGTTCCCCCACCCCCGCTCATGCCCCGTGTCTTCTCCTGTGCCCCCCACCCCCGCTCATGCCCGTGTCTCTCCTGTTCCCCCCCCCCTCATGCCCGTGTCTCCCTCCTGTTCCCCACCCCCCGCTCATGCCCTGTGTCTCTCCTTCCCCCCACCCCCTGCTCATGCCCGTGTCTCCCTCCTGTTCCCCCACCCCGCTCATGCCCGTGTCTCCCTCTGTTCCCCCCACCCCCGCTCATGCCCGTGTCTCTCTGTCTCCCCCACCCCGCTCATGCCCCGTGTCTCTCTTCTTCCCCCCACCCCCGCTCATGCCCGTGTCTCTCTCTTCCCCCCACCCCCGCTCATGCCCCGTTGTCTCTCCCTCCCACCCGCTCATGCCCGTGTCTCTCTCCTGTTCCCACCACCCCGCCATGCCCCGTGTCTCTCCCTGTTCCCCCACCCCGCTCATGCCCGTGTCTCCTCTGTTCCCCCACCCCCGCTCATGCCCCGTGTCTCCCTTCCTGTTCCCCCACCCCGCTCATGCCCGTGTCTCCCTTCTCCCCCACACCCCCGCTCATGCCCGTGTCTCCTCCTTCCCCCCACCCCCGCTCATGCCCGTGTCTCCCTGTTCCCCCACCCCCCGCTCATGCCCGTGTCTGCCTCTGTGTTCCCCACCCCCGCTCATGCCCGTGTCTCTCTCCTGTTCCCCCACCCCCGCTCATGCCCCGTGTCTCTCTCCTGTTGCCCCCACCCCCCGCTCATGCCCCGTGTCTCTCTCCTGTTCCCCCACCCCCGCTCATGCCCCGTGCTGTCTCCTGTTCCCCCCACCCGCTCATGCCCCGTGTCTCTCTCCTGTTCCCCCACCCCGCTCATGCCCCGTGTCTTCTCCTGTTCCCCCACACCCCGCTCATGCCCCGTGTCTCTCTCCTGTCCCCCCACCCCCGCTCATGCCCCGTGTCTCCCTCCTGTTGCCCCCACCCCCGCTCATGCCCCGTGTCTCTCCCTGTTCCCCACCCCCGCTCATGCCCCGTGTCTCTCTCCTTTCTCCCCCACCCCCGCTCATGCCCCGTGTCTCCCTTTTCCCCCACCCCGCTCATGCCCCGTGTCTCCTCCTGTTCCCCCCCCCCCGCTCATGCCCGTGTCTCTCTCTGTTCCCCCACCCCCGCTCATGCCCCGTGTCTCTCTCCTGTCCCACCCCCGCTCATGCCCCGTGTCTCTCTCCTGTTCCCCCACCCCCCGCTCATGCCCCGTGTCTCTCTTCTGTTCCCCCCACCCCCGCTCATGCCCGTGTCTCTCTCCTGTTCCCCCACCCCCTCTCATGCCCGTGTCTCTCCTCCTGTTCCCCCACCCCCGCTCATGCCCGTGTCTCTCTCCTGTTCCCCACCCCCGCTCATGCCCCGTGTCTCTCTCCTGTTCCCCCACCCCCTGCTCATGCCCCGTGTCTGTCTCCTGTTTCCCCCACCCCGCTCATGCCCCGTGTCTGTCTCCTGTTCCCCCCCCCCCGCTCATGCCCCGTGTCTTCTCCTGTTCCTCCCCACCCCCCGCTCATGCCCCGTGTCTCTCCTTCCCCCACCCCCGCTCATGCCCGTGTCCTGTTCCCCCCACCCCGCTCATGCCCGTGTCTCCCTGTGTGCCCCCACCCCCCGCTCATGCCCCGTGTCTCTCTCTCTGTTCCCCCACCCCCGCTCATGCCCCGTGTCTGTCTCCTGTTCCCCCACCCCGCTCATGCCCGTGTCTCTCTCCTGTTGCCCCCCACCCCCCGCTCATGCCCCGTGTCTGTCTCCTGTTCCCCCACCCCCGCTCATGCCCCGTGTCTCTCTCCTGTTCCCCCACCCCGCTCATGCCCCGTGTCTGTCTCCTGTTCCCCCACCCCCGCTCATGCCCCGTGTCTGTCTCCTGTTCCCCCCACCCGCTCATGCCCCGTGTCTCTCTCCTCTTCCCCCCACCCCTCATGCCTGTTCTCCTGTTCCCCCACCCCCGCTCATGCCCCGTGTCTCTCCTGTTCCCCCACCCCGCTCATGCCCGTGTCTCTCTCCTGTTCCCCACCCCGCTCATGCCCCGTGTCTCTCTCCTGTTGCCCCCACCCCCGCTCATGCCCCGTGTCTCTCTCCTGTTGCCCCCACCCCGCTCATGCCCGTGTCTCTCTCCTGTTCCCCCACCCCCCGCTCATGCCCCGTGTCTCCCTCCTGTTCCCCCACCCCCGCTCATGCCCGTGTCTCCCTCCTGTTCCCCCACCCCCCGCTCATGCCCCTGTCTGTCTCCTGTTCCCCCCACCCCCGCTCATGCCCCGTGTCTGTCTCCTGTTCCCCCACCCCCTGCTGCCGTGTCTCTCTCCTGTTCCCCCACCCCCGCTCATGCCCCGTGTCTGTCTCCTGTTCCCCCCCCCCGCTCATGCCCCGTGTCTCTCTCCTGTTACCCCCCGCTCATGCCCTGTCTCCTCCTGTTCCCCACCCCCGCTCATGCCCGTGTCTGTCCCTGTTCCCCCCACCCCGCTCATGCCCCGTGTCTCCTCCTGTTGCCCCCCACCCCCGCTCATGCCCCGTGTCTCCCTCTGTTCCCCCACCCCCGCTCATGCCCGTGTCTCTCTCCTGTTCCCCCCACCCCCGCTCATGCCCGTGTTCCCTGTTCCCCCACCCCCGCTCATGCCCGTGTCTGTCTCCTGTTCCCCCCACCCCCGCTCATGCCCGTGTCTGTCTCCTGTTGCCCCCACCCCGCTCATGCCCGTGTCTCTCTCCTGTTCCCCCACCCCCGCTCATGCCCCGTGTCTCTCTCCTGTTCCCCCACCCCCGCTCATGCCCGTGTCTCTCTCCTGTTCCCCCCACCCCCCGCTCATGCCCGTGTCTCTCTCCTGTTCCCCCCACCCCGCTCATGCCCCGTGTCTCTCTCCTGTTGCCCCCACCCCGCTCATGCCGTGTCTCTCTCCTGTTCCCCCCCCGCTCATGCCCGTGTCTGTCTCCTGTTCCCCCACCCCCGCTCATGCCCCGTGTCTGTCTCCTGTTCCCCCACCCCCCGCTCATGCCCCGTGTCTCTCTCCTGTTCCCCCACCCCCCGCTCATGCCCCGTGTCTCTCTCCTGTTCCCCCCACCCCCGCTCATGCCCGTGTCTGTCTCCTGTTCCCCCCACCCCGCTCATGCCCGTGTCTGTCTCCTGTTCCCCACCCTGCTCATGCCCGTGTCTCTCTCCTGTTCCCCCACCCCCGCTCATGCCCCGTGTCTCTCTCCTGTTCCCCCACCCCCGCTCATGCCCCGTGTCTCCCTCTGTCCCCCACCCCCGCTCATGCCCGTGTCTCCCTGTCCCCCCACCCCCGCTCATGCCCCGTGTCTTCTCCTGTTCCCCCCACCCCCGCTCATGCCCCGTGTCTGTCCCTTTTCCC
>CM010935.2:682872014-682903612 GCA_002915635.3 Ambystoma mexicanum
AAGCTGCACCCGGCTGGCTGGGGGGTGGGGTGGTGGAGACATGAGTGGGGGCCTGCTGAGGCTGCCCTGGTGGCTGGGGTGGGGGGTGGTGGGAGACATGAGTGGGGGCCTGGTGGAGGCTGCCCCTGACACTGCTGGGGGTGGGGGTGGTGGGAGAACATGAAGTGGGGCCTGGGTGGAGGCTGCCCCTGCACTGCTGGGGTGGGGTGGTGGGAGACATGAGTGGGGGCCTGGTGGAGGCTGCCCCTGGTGGCTGGGGGGTGGGGTGGTGGGAGACATGAGTGGGGGCCTGGTGGAGGCTGCCCCTGGTGGCTGGGGGTGGGGGTGGTGGGAGACATGAGTGGGGCCTGGTGGAGGCTCACCCCATGGCTGGGGGCTGGGGGTGGTGGGAGAACATGCGTGGGGCCTGGTGGAGCCTGCCCCTGGTGGCTGGGGGGGGGGTGTGGTAGACATGAAGTGGGGGCCTGGTGGAGGCTGCCCCTTGGCACATGGGGGTGGTGGTAAGACAAGAGTGGGGGCCTGGTGGAGGCTGCCCCGGTCACTTGCGGGGGTGGGGGTGGAAAGGACATGAGTGGGGGCCTGGTGGAGCCGCCCCTGCACTGGTTGGGGGGCGGGGGTGGGTGGAAGACATGAGTGGGGCCTGGTTGAGGGCTGCCCCTGGTGCTGGGGGGTGGGGGATGGGGGAGACATGAGTAGGGGTCTGGTGGAGGCTGCCCCTGCCCACTGCTGGGGGTGGGGGTGGTGGGAGACATGGAGTGGGGGCCTGGTGGAGGCTGCCCCTGCACTGCTGGGGGGTGGGGGTGGTGGAGACATGAGTGGGGGCCTGGGTGGAGGCTGCCCCTGGTGGCTGGGGGGTGGGGTGGTGGGAGAAATGAGTGGGGCCTGGTGGAAGGCTGCCCCTGCACTGCTGGGGGGTTGGGGGTGGGGGAGACATGAGTGGGGGCTCTGTGGGCAGGCTGCCCCTGCACTGCTGGGGGTGGGGGTGGTGGGAGACATGAGTGGGGGCCTGGTGGAGGCTAGCCCCTGCAGTGGCTGAGGGGTGGGGTGGTGGGAGACATGAGTGGGGGCCTGGTGGAGGCTGCCCCTAGTGGCTGGGGGGTGGGGTGGGGGGAGACATGAGTGGCGGCCTGGTGAGGCTGCCCCTGCTGACTGGGGGTGGGGGTGGTGGGAGACATGAGTGGGGCCTGGTGGAGGCGTGCCCCTGGTGGCTGGGGGGTGGGGGTGGTGGGAGACAATGAAGTGGGGGCCTGGTGGAGGCTGCCCCTGGTGGCTGGGGTTAGGGGTGGTGGTAAGACATGAGTGGGGGCCTGGTGGAGGCTGCCCCTGCAACTGCTGGGGGTGGGGGTGGTGGGAGACATGAGTGGGGGCCTGGTGGAGGCTGCCCCTGGTGCTGGGGGGGTGGGGTGGTGGGAGACATGAGTGGGGGCCTGGTGGAGGCTGCCCCTGCACTGCTGGGGGTGGGGGTGGTGGAGACATGAGTGGGCCTGGTGGAGGCTGCCCCTCACGGCTGGGGGGGTGGGGGTGGTGGGAAGACATGAAACTGGGGCCTGGTGGAGGCTGCCCCTGCACTGATGGGGGTGGGGGTGGTGGTAAGACAATGAGTGGGGCCTGGTGGAGGCTGCCCCTGCAACCTGCGGGGGTGGGGGTGGAATAGAGACATGAGTGGGGGCCTCGTGAGGGCTGCCCCTGCACTCCTGGGCGGGTGGGGGTGTGGGAGAACATGAGTGGGGGCCTCGTGGAAGCAGCCCACCTGTGGCTGGGGGTGGGGGTGGTGGTAGACATGAGTGGGGGCCTGGTGGAGGCTGCCCCTGCACTGCTGGGGGGAGTGGGGGTGGTGGAGACATGAGTGGGGGCCTGGTGGAGGCTGCCCCTGGTGGCTGGGGAGTGGGGTGGTGGAGACATGAAAGTGGGGGCCTGGTGGAGGCTGCCCATAGTGCCTGTCGGATGGGGGTGGTGGGAGACATGAGTGGGGGCCTGGTGGAGGCTGCCCCTGCACTGCTGGGGGGTGGGGTGGTGGAGACATGAAGGGGGCCTGGTGGATGGCTGCCCCGGTGGCTGGGGGGTGGGGGGGTGGGAGACATGAATGGGGGCCTGGTGGAGCCTGCCCCTGGTGGCTGGGGGGGGGTGGTGGAGAACAGTGGGGGCCTGGTGGAGGCTGCCCCTGCACTGCTGGGCGGTGGTGGGAGACAATGAGTGGGGGCCGGTGGAGGCTGCCCCGAGTGGCTGGGGGATGGGGGTGGTCGGAGACATGAGTGGGGCCTGGTGGAGGCTGCCCTGCAGGCTGGGGGGTGGGGATGAGTGGGAGACATGAGTGGGGGGCCTGGTGGAGGCTGCCCATGGTGGCTGGGGGATGGGGGTGGTGGGAGACCATGAGTGGGGGCCTGGTGGAGGCTGCCCCTGTGGCTGGGGGGTAGGGTGGTGGTAGACATGAGTGGGGGCCTGGTGGAGGCTGCCCCTGCACTGGTCTGGGGGTGGGTGGTGGGAGACATGAGTGGGGGCCTGGTGGAGGCTGCCCCTGGTGCTGCGGGGGTGGGGGGGTGGGAGACATGAGTGGGGCCTGGTGGAGGCTGCCCCTGCACTGCTGGGGGTGGGGGTCGGTGAGAGACATGAGTGGGGGCCTGGTGGAGGCTGCCCCGCACTGCTGGGGGTGGGGGTGGTGGAGACATGAGTGGGGGCCTGGTGGAGGCTGCACCTGGCACCGCTGGGGGGTGGGGGTGGTGGGAGAACATGAATGGGGGCCTGGTGGAGGCTGCCCCTGCACATGCGGGGGGTGGGGGTGGTAGGAGACATGAGTGGGGGCCTGGTGGAGGCTGCCCCGCCTGCTTGGGGGGGGGGGGTGGTGGGAGACATGAGTGGGGCCTGGTGGAGGCAGCCCCTGGTGCTGGGGGGGTGGGAGGTGGTGGTAGAACATGAGTGGGGGCCTGGTGGAGCTGCCCCTGCACTGCTGGGGGTGGAGGGGGTGGGAGACATGAGTGGAGCCTGGTGGGCGGCCCCTGGTGGCTGGGGAGTGGGGTGTGGGAGACATGAGTGGGGGCCGGTGGATGGCTGCCCGGTGCACTGCTGGGAGGGGGGTGATAGGGGACATGAGTGGGGGCCTGGTGGAGGCTGCCCCCTGCACTGCCTGGGGGATGGGGTAATAGGGGACATGAGTGGGGGCCTGGTGGAGCTGCCCCTGCACTGCTGGGGGCTGGGGGTAATAGGAGACATGAAGGGGGGGCCTGGTGGAGGCCTGCCCCTGGTGGCTGGGGGCTGGGGTGGTAGGAGACATGAGTGGGGGCCTGGGGAGGCTGCCCCTGCACTGCTAGTGGGGTGGGGGTAATAGTAGACAATGAGCGGGGGCCTGGTGGAGGCTGCCCCTGGGGCTGGGGGGTGGGGGTGTGGTAGACATGAGTGGGGGCCTGGTGGAGGCTGCCCCTGCACTGCTGGGGGGTGGGGTGGGGGAGACATGATGGGGGGCCGGTGGAGGCTGCCCCTGGTGGCTGGGGGTGGGGTGGTGGGAGACATGAGTGGGGGCCTGGTGGAGGCTGCCCCTGGTGCTGGGGGGTGGGGTGGTGGGAGACATGAGGGAGGCCTGGTGGAGGCCTGCCCCTGCACTGCTGGGGGTGGGGTGGTGGGAGACATGAGTGGGGGCTGGTGGAGGCTGCCCCTGTGGCTGCGGGGTGGGGGTGGTGGGAAACATGAGTGGGGGCCTGTGAGGCTGCCCCTGGTGGCTGGGGGTGGGGGTGGTGGAAGACATGAGTGGGGGCCTGGTGGAGGCTGCCCCTGGTGCTGGGGGTGGGGGCTGGTGGGAGACATGAGTGGGGCCTGGTGAAGGCTGCCCCTGGTGGCTGGGGGTGGGGGTGGTGGGAGACATGAGTGGGGGCCTGGTGGAGGCTGCCCCTGCAGCTGCGGGCGGGGGTGGTCGGGAGACATGAGTGGGGGCCTGGTGGAGGCTGCCCCTGGTGGCTGCGGGATGGGGGTGGTCGGAGACATGAAGTGGGGGCCTGGTGGAGGCTGCCCCTGGTGGCTGGGGGATGGGGGTGGTGGGAGACATGAAGTGGGGCCTGTGGAGGCTGCCCCCTGCACTGCTGGGGTGGGGTGGTGGAGACATGAGTGGGGGCCTGGTGGAGGCTGCCCCTGTGGCTGTGGATGGGGTGGTGGGAGACATGAGTGGGGGCCTGGTGGAGGCTGCCCTGCACTGCTGGGGGGTGGGGTAATAGGGGGACATGAGTGGGGGCCTGGTGGAGGCTGCCCCTGCTGGCTGGGGGGTGGGGGGGGTGGTGGAGACATGAGTGGGGGGCCTGGTGGAGGCTGGCCCTGCACTGCCGGGGGGTGGGGTGGTGGGAGACATGAGTGGGGGCCTGGTCGAGGCTGCCCTGGGCGGTGGGGGGTGGGGTGGTGGGAGACATGAGTGGGGCCTGGTGGAGGCTGCACCTGCACTGCTGGGGGTGGGGGTGGTGGGAGACATGAGTGGGGGCCTGGTGGAGGCTGCCCCTGCACTGCTGGGGGGTGGGGATGGTGGGAGACATGAGTGGGGGCCTGGTGGAGGCTGCCCCTGGTGGCTGGGGGTGAGGGTGGTGGGAGACATGAGTGGACATGAGTGGGGCCTGGTGGAGGCTGCCCTGGTGCTGGGGGGTGGGGTGGTGGGAGACATGAGTGGGGGCCTGGTGGAGGCTGCCCCTGGTGGCTGGGGGGTGGGGGTGGTGGGAGACATGAGTGGGGGCCTGGTGGAGGCTGCCCCTGGTGGCTGGGGGTGGGGGTGGTGTAGACATGAGTGGGGCCTGGTGGAGGGCTGCCCCGCAGCTGGGGGGGTGGGTAATAGGGGACATGAAGTGGGGGCCTGGTGGAGGCTGCCCTCGGTGGCTGGGGGTGGGGGTGGTGGTAGACATGAGTGGGGGGCCTGGGTGGAGGCTGCCCCTGCACTGCTGGGGGTGGGGTGATGGAGACATGAGTGGGGGCCTGGTCGAGGCTGCCCTGAGGTGGCTGGGGAGGTGGGGGTGGTGGTAGACATAAGTGGGGGCCTGGGGAGGCTGCCCCTGCACTGCGGGGGGGTGGTGTAATAGGGACATGAGTGGGGGCCTGGTGGAGGCTGCCCCTGCACTGCTGGGGGTGGGGGTGGTGGGAGACATGAGTGGGGCCTGGTGGGGCTGCCCCTGGTGCTGTGGGAGTGGGGGTGGTGGGAGACATGAGTGGGGCCTGGTGGAGGCTGCCCCTGCTGGCTGGGGGTGGGGGTGATGGGAGACATAAGGGGGCCTGTGGAGGCTGCCCCTGCACTGCTGGGGGGTGGGGGTGGTGGGAGACATGATGGGGGCCTGGTGGAGGCTGCCCCTGGTGGCTGGGGGGTGGGGGTGTGGAGACATGAGTGGGGGCCTGGTGGAGGCTGCCCCTGGTGGCTGGGGGGAGGGTGGTGGGAGACGAGTGACATGAGTGGGGCCTGGTGGAGGCTGCCCCTGCACTGCTGGGGGTGGGGGTGGTGGGGAGACATGAGTGGGGCCTGGTGGAGGCTGCCCCTGGTGGCTGGGGGTGGGGGTGGGGGGGAGACATGAGTGGGGGCCTGGTGGAGGCTGCCCTGGTGGCTGGGGGGTGGGGGTGGTGGGAGACATGAGTGGGGGCCTGGTGGAGGCTGCCGCCTGCACTGCTGGGGGTGGGGGTAATAGGGGACATGAGTGGGGCCTGGTGGAGGCTGCCCCTGGTGGCTGGGGTTTAGGGGTGGTGGTAGACATGAGTGGGGGCCTGGTGGAGGCCTGCCCCTGCACTGCTGGGGGTGGGGTGGTGGGAGACATGAGTGGGGGCCTGGTGGAGGCTGCCCTGGTGCTGGGGGGTGGCGGTGGTGGGAGACATGAGTGGGGGCCTGGTGGAGGCTGCCCCTGCACTGCTGGGGGGTGGGGGTGGTGGGAGACATGAGTGGGGGCCTGGTGGAGGCTGCCCCTGCACTGCTGGGGGGTGGGGGTGGTGGGAGACAATGAGTGGGGCCTGGTGGAGGCTGCCCCTGGGTGGCTGGGGGGTGGGGGTGTGGTAGACATGACTGGGGGGCCTGGTGGAGGCTGCCCCTGCACTGCGGGGAGGGGTAATAGGGGACATGAGTGGGGGCCTGGTGGAGGCTGCCCCTGCACTGCTGGGGGGTGGGGGTGGTGGGAGACATGAGTGGGGGCCTGGTGGAGGCAGCCCCTGGTGGCTGGGGGTGGGGGTGGTGGTAGACATGAGTGGGGGCCTGGTGGAGGCTGCCCCTGCACTGCTGGGGGGTGGGGGTGGTGGGAGACATGAGTGGGGGCCTGGTGGAGGCTGCCCCTGGTGGCTGGGGAGTGGGGGTGGTGGGAGACATGAGTGGGGCCTGGTGGAGGCTGCCCCTGGTGGCTGTGGGATGGGGGTGGTGGAGACATGAGTGGGGGCCTGGTGGAGGCTGCCCCTGCACTGCTGGGGGTGGGGGTGGTGGGAGACATGAGTGGGGGCCTGGCGGAGGCTGCCCCTGGTGGCTGGGGGTGGGGGTGGTGGGAGACATGAGTGGGGGCCTGGTGGAGGCTGCCCCTGGTGGCTGGGGGGTGGGGGTGGTGGGAGACATGAGTGGGGGCCTGGTGGAGGCTGCCCCTGCATGCTGGCGGTGGTGGGAGACATGAGTGGGGGCCTGGTGGAGGCTGCCCCTGGTGGCTGGGGGGTGGGGTTGGTCGGAGACATGAGTGGGGGCCTGGTGGAGGCTGCCCCTGGTGGCTGTGGGATGGGGGTGGTGGGAGACATGAGTGGGGGCCTGGTGGAGGCTGCCGCTGCACTGCTGGGGGTGGGGTAATGGGGACATGAGTGGGGGCCTGGTGGAGGCTGCCCCTGGTGGCTGGGGGTTACGGGTGGTGGTAGACATGAGTGGGGGCCTGGTGGAAGCTGCCCCTGCACTGCTGGGGGGTGGGGGTGGTGGGAGACATGAGTGGGGGCCTGGTGGAGGCTGCCCCTGTGCTGGGGGGTGGGGTGGTGGGAGACATGAGTGGGGGCCTGGTGGAGGGCTGCCCCTGCACTGCTGGGGGGTGGGAGTGGTGGAGACATGAGTGGGGCCTGGTGGAGGCTGCCCCTGCACTGCTTGGGGGTGGGGGTGGTGGGAGACATGAGTGGGGGCCTGGTGGAAGGCTGCCCTGGTGGCTGGGGGTGGGGGTGGTGGTAGACATGACTGGGGGCCTGGTGGAGGCTGCCCCTGCACTGCGGGGGGGGGTAATAGGGGACATGAGTGGGGGCCTGGTGGAGGCTGCCCCTGCACTGCTGGGGGTGGGGTGGTGGGAGACATGAGTGGGGGCCTGGTGGAGGCAGCCCCTGGTGGCTGGGGGGTGGGGGTGGTGGTAGACATGAGTGGGGGCCTGGTGGAGGCTGCCCCTGCACTGCTGGGGGTGGGGTGGTGGGAGACATGAGTGGGGGCCTGGTGGAGGCTGCCCCTGGTGGCTGGGGGGTGGGGTGGTGGGAGACATGAGTGGGGGCCTGGTGGAGGCTGCCCCTGGTGGCTGTGGGATGGGGGTGGTGGGAGACATGAGTGGGGGGCCTGGTGGAGGCTGCCCCTGCACTGCTGGGGGGTGGGGTAAATAGGGGACATGAGTCGGGCCTGGTGGAGGCTGCCCTGCACTGCTGGGGGTGGGGTAATAGGGGACATGAGTGGGGCCTGGTGGAGGCTGCCCCTGGTGGCTGGGGCTGGGGGTGGTAGTAGACATGAGTGGGGGCCTGGTGGAGGCTGCCCTGCACTGCTAAGTGGGTGGGGGTAATAGGGGACATGAGCGGGGGCCTGGTGGAGGCTGCCCCTGGTGGCTGGGGGGTGGGGGTGGTGGTAGACATGAGTGGGGCCTGGTGGAGGCTGCCCTGCACTGCTGGGGGGTGGGGGTGGTGGGAGACATGAGTGGGGGCCTGTGGAGGCTGCCCCTGGTGGCTGGGGGGTGGTGGTGGTGGGAGACATGAGTGGGGGCCTGGTGGAGGCTGCCCCTGGTGCTGGGGGTGGGGGTGTGGGGAGACATGAGTGGGGCCTGGTGGAGGCTGCCCCTGCACTGCTGGGGGGTGGGGGTGGTGGGAGACATGAGTGGGGCCTGGTGGAGGCTGCCCCTGGTGGCTGGGGGGTGGGGGTGGTGGGAGACATGAGTGGGGGCCTGGTGGAGGCTGCCCCTGGTGGCTGGGGGTGGGGGTGGTGGGAGACATGAGTGGGGGCCTGGTGGAGGCTGCCCCTGGTGGCTGGGGGTGGGGGCGGTGGGAGACATGAGTGGGGGCCTGGTGGAGGCTGCCCCTGGTGGCTGGGGTGGGGTGGTGGGAGACATGAGTGGGGGCCTGGTGGAGGCTGCCCCTGCACTGCTGGCGGTGGGGGTGGGAGACATGAGTGGGGGCCTGGTGGAGGCTGCCCCTGGTGGCTGGGGGTGGGGGTGGTCGGAGACATGAGTGGGGGCCTGGTGGAGGCTGCCCCTGGTGGCTGTGGGATGGGGGTGGTGGGAGACATGAGTGGGGGCCTGGTGGAGGCTGCCGCTGCACTGCTGGGGGGTGGGGGTAATAGGGGACATGAGTGGGGGCCTGGTGGAGGCTGCCCCTGGTGGCTGGGGGTAGGGGTGGGGTAGACATGAGTGGGGGCCTGGTGGAAAGCTGCCCCTGCACTGCTGGGGGTGGGGGTGGTGGGAGACATGAGTGGGGCCTGGTGGAGGCTGCCCCTGGTGCTGGGGGGGTGGGGTGGTGGGAGACATGAGTGGGGCCTGGTGGAGGCTGCCCCTGCAACTGCTGGGGGTGGGGTGGTGGGAGACATGAGTGGGGGCCTGGTGGAGGCTGCCCCCTGCACTGCCGTGGGGGTGGTGGGAGAACATGAGTGGGGGCCTGGTGGAGGCTGCCCTGGTGGCTGGGGGGGGGGTGGTGGTAGACATGACTGGGGGCCTGGTGGAGGCTGCCCCTGCACTGCGGGGGTGGGGGTAATAGGGGACATGAGTGGGGGCCTGGTGGAGGCTGCCCCTGCACTGCTGGGGGTGGGGGTGGTGGGAGACATGAGTGGGGGCCTGGTGGAGGCAGCCCCTGGTGGCTGGGGGTGGGGGTGGTGGTAGACATGAGTGGGGGCCTGGTGGAGGCTGCCCCTGCACTGCTGGGGGTGGGGGTGGTGGAGACTTGAGTGGGGGCCTGGTGGAGGCTGCCCCTGGTGGCTGGGGAGTGGGGTGGTGGGAGACATGAGTGGGGCCTGGTGGAGGCTGCCCCTGGTGGCTGGGGGGTGGGGGTGGTGGGAGACATGAGTGGGGGCCTGGTGGAGGCTGCCCCTGCACTGCTGGGGGGTGGGGGTAATAGGGGACATGAGTCGGGCCCTGGTGGAGGCTGCCCCTGCACTGCTGGGGGTGGGGGTAATAGGGGACATGAGTGGGGGCCTGGTGGAGGCTGCCCCTGGTGGCTGGGGCTGGGGGTGGTAGTAGACATGAGTGGGGGCCTGGTGGAGGCTGCCCCTGCACTGCTAGTGGGTGGGGGTAATAGGGGACATGAGCGGGGGCCTGGTGGAGGCTGCCCCTGGTGGCTGGGGGGTGGGGTGGTGGTAGACATGAGTGGGGGCCTGGTGGAGGCTGCCCCTGCACTGCTGGGGGTGGGGGTGGTGGGAGACATGAGTGGGGGCCTGGTGGAGGCTGCCCCTGGTGGCTGGGGGGTGGGGTGGTGGGAGACATGAGTGGGGGCCTGGTGGAGGCTGCCCCTGGTGGCTGGGGGTGGGGGTGGTGGGAGACATGAGTGGGGCCTGGTGGAGGCTGCCCCTGCACTGCTGGGGGTGGGGGTGGTGGGAGACATGAGTGGGGCCTGGTGGAGGCTGCCCCTGGTGGCTGGGGGTGGGGGTGGTGGGAAACATGAGTGGGGCCTGGTGGAGGCTGCCCCTGGTGGCTGGGGGTGGGGGTGGTGGGAGACATGAGTGGGGGCCTGGTGGAGGCTGCCCCTGGTGGCTGGGGTGGGGGCGGTGGGAGACATGAGTGGGGCCTGGTGGAGGCTGCCCTGGTGGCTGGGGGTGGGGTGGTGGGAGACATGAGTGGGGGCCTGGTGGAGGCTGCCCCTGCACTGCTGGCGGGTGGTGGGAGACATGAGTGGGGGCCTGGTGGAGGCTGCCCCTGGTGGCTGGGGGGTGGGGGTGGTCGGAGACATGAGTGGGGGCCTGGTGGAGGCTGCCCCTGGTGGCTGTGGGATGGGGGTGGTGGGAGACATGAGTGGGGGCCTGGTGGAGGCTGCCCCTGCACTGCTGGGGGGTGGGGTGGTGGGAGACATGAGTGGGGGCCTGTGGAGGCTGCCGCCTGGTGGCTGTGGGATGGGGTGGTGGGAGACATGAGTGGGGGCCTGGTGGAGGCTGCCCCTGCACTGCTGGGGTGGGGGTAATAGGGGACATGAGTGGGGGCCTGGTGGAGGCTGCCCCTGGTGGCTGGGGGGTGGGGGTGGTGGGAGACATGTGTTGGTGATCAGTAGTGCAAGGTGACATGTGGGTTGGCTGGTGGGCATGGCCAAGGTGCATGGGTTGCCTGTGGGACATGAGCAGGGGTGCAGGGTAGTACCCTGTGGTGTGGGCTGCCTGCAGGGGCCGTGGAGGGTGTAGAGGGAACACCTGGGGGGATCCACATGGCCAAATCACGTGTAGCATTCCCCGGCACCACCGAAATACACATACCCTGCAGAAATCGCGTGTGAATCTTCCGCGCACATCGGGATACACGTACCCAGGCCAATCGCGTGTGGAACTTCCCGCGCAACCCCACCTAGCCAGGCCAATCGCGTGTGGAACTTCCCGCGCACCCCGTAGTACACGTACCCAGGCCAATCGCATGTGGAACTTCCCACGCACCCCCACCTACCCAGGCCAATCGCGTGTGGAACTTCCCGCGCACCCCGAAGTACACGTACCCAGGCTAATCGCGTGTGGAACTTCCCGCGCACCCAGGAACACGCGCACACGCTATTTTTCACACAGCGGGTGTCCGTGTTTGTCAGGGCCCCTTTGCACCTCATTTGTCCTAGAGGGCCACTGTATGGGCCATTCGTCATGGCTGTATATGGGTGCTTTTTGTTAGCGCACATTTTGGCGCACATTTTTTTCAGTCGCATGGGCGCTACCGCCTGCTTTCTTGTGGCGTACTTGTTTGGCCCTGTGCGCGTCTTTGACCGTGCGCTGGTTTGCCCTATTCGATTCCATGAATACGGGTTGTAGGCGAGCGTGTGGGCGTTCCGCGCACTTGCCTCCTGTACTTCCCCAGTGACGCCCATATTTTCACGCGTTGTTCCCCATTTCGAGTGTTACGCCCCGTGTTCCGTCTACTTTTGTGATCTGCGCCGCGCTATGTGCGATTTCGCAGTGGCCGTGGCGCACGCTGTTGGATGACCTGTGCGCCGGCGTGCACGGCGCACATTTTTAACGCACATCCAATGTTTTTCTCGCGCACGGACTTCCATGAATCGCTGTGCGCTGGTTTTCCTGCGATTTTCGCACTTGCACTGCGATTTTCGCACTTTTCCTGCCATTCGCACGTTTTGGCACCTCTGCGCGGGAATTTTTGGCGCACATTAATTCCATGAATCGACCCCTTAATTTGTCAGAACGTGAAGACGTGATAGGGCACCAAGGAGCTTCATCGAAATGTTTCGGTGTAGATTTGTGACCTGTGCAGATGTCACTTTGGGCCATTTTGGTGAACTTCAAGATGTTTCAGTGTAGAATCAAGCTGTTTGGAGTTCTGTGGCAGGAAGAGATGTGAGTAGGGTGAACTGATCTTGTATATTGGGAGAGCATTAAAGACTATTTTACTAAACAGTGCCATGTTTAGGGAAATACAGAGGTTTATTTCACATTTTCTTAATTAATCCTATGTGGTAAATTACAGTTATGGGTAGCATGGGTCACTACAGAAGTCTCAAGTATCATAGAGAATTCCCTGGTGGACATTTTCCAGTAAAGGCGTTGTAGATGCCTGAGACTTGACAGAAAGGTGACTGCATTCCTTTCCATTCACATTCAAACCCATTTATATTGGTGCAGCTCAGTTTATTAACTTTCAATTGGCTGAAGGTCATCAGGTAAAAGATTAACAGGATCAGAAAATAAATATAGTAGAAATACAATACAACTACACGTCAGTAGGACACACACAAGGACACTGCCCATAAAAAGCATCATCTACAACATTTCATTGTCTGATCATCTTCACAAGGATATTTATCATGATCAACAAAATAAATACGATAGATCTGATATACCAAATTCATTATTGTAAAAATGTTCATATTCAGTGCATTAAAACAGTATATATAAATATCTGTAAAAAAAACAATTTCATTGCTAACAGTCTTCAAATAGTCCAAAACTCATGTAAACTCACATACTGATCAAATGATCACTTTTCAGCATAGCCAAGCTCTATCGTGACAAGGCTTGGGTGGTATTTCTAATCCCATGCTGCAGGAATGTAGGTTTTAAATAAGGGTTCCTTAGGTTCAGACCCAGTGGGCATAGTAGCATGAAATGCATAGCACTTTCCAGCAGAGATTTATAATAGCAACGTTTGTCTGCATTCTTGCTTTCCATTAACTCATCTGTTCGGCGAGTGGTAAAGTGTCAATACTAAAAGTGATATGTAACGCTTGCAAGAGATTTGACTTCAGTTGATCCAGATGCCACTCATAGTCTGGTAAGTATTTTCGATCCCAATATCGTGTAGATGTTGATTTTACAGATCAGAGCTTCATTTTTAAAACATCAAAGCCCCTTTTTTGGGTACTTTTAGACAGGTTGTTCATTGTTTCTGGGCTTCTCCAGAGCTCTTCTAACCTCTTTCTACATAAATAACTTTTAATATATGAACACAACAGCGCTGTGGCGCCACCTTCCTCCAACTTCAGGCCTTTTGTAGTTTACCTGTATTGCACTAGGTCGGGGGAGGACCCAATAGCCCAGGGGTTTACATTGAATTAGACTATTTATATTGGTAAATTTACATTGAAACGCTATGACATGCAGCTGCACAGGAGCAAAAGGGATTGAGATGGGAAGAGGGAGAGAAGTAATGTGTGTGTGTGTAGGCACATAATGAGTGACAGTACCTTTCTAGCCCATTTACATAGCTCTGCAAGAAAATGAAGATTTCATAGGAAATGGCACCGTGTACAACTACTGATGCCTAGAGATGTAGCATCACAAAACACCCTGGCATTCAGTTCAAATACTTTAGTTGAAGTGACATTAATGTATTGGCTTAATGTGGCACTTGAACACTTGAAATTCGACAGGTCCTGGAACTATCTTAAAACATCCTAAAGAACTGGGTATCTTGGCTGTTTTGCCTTTCCAGGAAGCTTGCAACTGGAAAGTCATGTGAATGATTTAAACAAAAGACTGATTTGGTGGCCTCAAGGTGTGGTCTTTTGTCCATCTTTCTGTGCAGGGATTCTGAACTAGAGACGTTCCTACATATGTCCATGAGCATCTGATGTAAGATCTCCATGCTGAACTAGTTGTTGCCTTTTCCCTCTTTCTGTCTTTACTCTCAAATTGCATAGATTGCAAAGCAAATCATACCTTTCCTTGGATGTTTCATCACTTATGGGGAGGTGCTGCATACCGAATATTGTACGTAAGCAGCTTGCAATGCTTTACAAACTAAGGCAAGCTATTGGTTTTAACATATTGCCACATACGCACACACACATATGTTCATCACTTTTGAAAATGTCTATATAGTTTAAAATGTGTTTATTTGACACAGGTTTTAGACATTCTGGTATCTCCATCTCTAAGGTCATGTCCCACTGTTCTTTAACTCCCACCTTTAGCTCTGGTGTCTTCTCAATAATCATTTTGTATAATGACGCAAGCTGCTTCCGGCAACCACACGAGTTAGCTATATGAGCCAGTATCTCACTTTCAGAAGGTTCAAGTGGGTAGCATTCCTCGAGACTGCTGCCCATAAGGCCTCATCACAAATTGGGCAGTAAGCCCTAAAAGTGGCAGTAATGGAATTCGCGCCACAAATACCACTCCACCGAATCAGGAGCCGGTGCAAATTTCATCGACTGTAAAATTAGCCTGTACTATTACAGCTGGTGGAATCTGCACTGATAATACGAAGCCCAATCACTGCCGCATCACAAGTCAATGTACGGTTGTATTAGTGCCGTAGAATGGTGGTAATACTGCCAAAAACATGGCACAATTACCCCCAGCCTCCAGGTGGAGGTAAATGAACAGAAGTGGCAGAGAATAAGCCACAGGTGATCTCAATCAACTCAAGAGGGCTACATAAGGCACCCCCTTCCGCAAACACTAATTCCAACACCAGGCTGCCACTGGCCAGGGGGAGCTGGGACATGCAGCTGCTCATGCTGCGTCTGGGAGTAGAGGTGCAGGACAACCAGCCAAGGGCACAAGGAGTACAGGGGGTTGGTGATGGGAGTCCAAGCAAGGCATGCACTGATCCCCACGTTAAGGCCCTCACCCTGGACCCTCACTTACAGCCAGTTTGTGACCCTGTACCACCTCAACAGGGAGACCATAACTGAGTTGCACACCACAATACAGGACAAAAGGGGAACAGGATGAACATCCGGACAGCTGTGCCCCCATTGCTGAAGCTAGTGTCCGTCCTACAATTCCTAGGAACTGGCACCGTCCAGCACCCTGTGGCCATGATGCACATCATGGCACAGCCCACATTTTGTGCAGTGTTGGCCCAAGTGCCCGAAGCACTCCTGCGGCATGTGCAACACCATATCTCACTATCCACCACCCCATCTCAGGTCAATGCCATGAAGGCACAATTCTATGCCATTGCCCAAATGCCAAATGTGATTGCAGCCCTGGGCTGTACTTAGGTTTCATTGGTGGCCCCCCAGGCACATGAAGCAGTGTACTGTAACCGGAAGCACTACCACTCCCTGAATGTACAGGTGACCTGCAACCCCAACCTGTACATCACCCACTGCTTTGCCCGCTTCCCTGGTTCCACCCACAATTCCATGGTCCTATGGAACAGCACATTGCTAGGATACATGGAGTGGCACAGAGGACAACGGACGTGGATAGTGGGTGAGTAAAACTGGCTTCACACATTTGCTGCAAAGCACCTGACCAAAGGGAGGGTGAACAACTATATAAAGCGTGGCATGACAAGTGAATGCAAAAGTCATACCTGACCACCTCCTGCACCAACTTCACAGTACAGCCCTGGGAGCATGCACATGTCGGACATACCTAGAAGGAGAAGATGAAGGTCAACTGGTGGATATATAAAGTAAGGAATTTAGCTACTATACAGAGGAAAGAAGAGCTCATATTCAATATAATGGAAGTCTGTTTAACTCAAGAAAGTAGCGTTATTAGTGAGAAACTGCTTAGACAATTATGTAAAGATGAGGAGAGTCCCACATTTCATCTATTAGATAAAAGGGAATCTGGCTTTGATAAAGTGGTTAAAATACCTGATTTCTAGCAGGATTATGTTCATAATCGTAATTGGAACCAAAACAATAAATCATAATTTATGGGTATTAGAGATGTTCTTATTTTTGAATCAGTAATGTCACAGTACATAGAAGAGCAATTAATTTGGATCTTATTAATAACAGAGTCCGATCAAGACTTAGGGGAAACACAGTGGTTTTCCATGATCTTAAGTTTAGATGTTGGTCAGTTTAATTGCTGCCTTTTACTGCAGAGGTTCTAATAAAAGAAGAAGTTACTATTCCTGGAAATACCTGACTATATACTTTGTTGATGAAGCTAAGAAAAGGATAAAACTTGTTTAATTAAGAAGTTATTATTAATTTAAATAATAATCTTCTTCAGCAAGGTATTTTTCTATATATGTCTCCATTAGTACGGTTCAAAGATGATACCACTTGAATATTACTTGACAATAATGATCCCCAAAGTGTCATTTTGTCTAGAGACACCTTTAATGAAATGGTGGTTGATTCCAAAAATTGTTGGTCAAATATCTGAAGATTGTTAAAACACCGCTGATGGTATCGAACCAGAGAGTCTACATACTCATCAAAGGGGGGATTTTGTAATGTTCTTCCTGTGCCCTTATACGGTGGAGGATGTTACCTGTGATACTGTGGGAGATTAAATAATTTCCTGATTTACCAGTTACTCCCTGAATATATAGGAGTCATTGGTTCAGGTGGAGACATAAATAGAGATCCCTCCACCAAACTTGAAAGTACTTATTGCTACTCCAGAGATATTCTAAGATAGCTGTGAGATGGTTGAAGAGCTTTCTGTCGAATTGAGCAGAGTGATATATTTCCTTCTGAATTGTGGGTATGGTTGGTTTACTCTCAAGTCATAGGGCAAGGAGTTCCAAAGTTTGGCAGCCTTAACAGGAAAGCTATTGCCACCAATCTTGGTAAGCCTAAATCTAGGAATCACAAGGCAGTTGGCATTCCCCCTTCTTATAGCCCTGTTGGATGTTCTTCTCGTAAGTTTGTATATCAGATAGCTGGGGGCAGCATCATTTAAAGCTTTGTGGGTTAGGGAGGCCATTTTTAACTGTATTTTTTTATGGGTGGAGAGCCACTTGTAGTGGTGTCTGGTTGAGGCAATGTGAACTCTTTTGTTCATGCCTATGGCAGCTCTTAGTGCGTTATTTTGCAATATTTGTAATCTCTGAGTGATAACTTTGTTGGCACCACTGTAGAGAGCATTGCAGTAATACAGCCTGGATAGAATTAACGCTCTGGCTATGATAATGCAGCTTTCATTAGAGAGGAAAGGCTTGCCGGCTCTAATTAGCTTACATGTGTAAGCAGTGGTAGAAGCCAGAGATTTCACCTGTTTATCAAGGGAAATAGTCGAGTCAAGGTAAAATCCAAGGGTTTTTACCTCTTTGGAGACCTTAATGACATTTCCATCAATGGTGAATGAGGAGTATTCGTGACCTAATTTGATGATGTTGGCCTGAATACCTAGAATTATCAACTCAGTCTTGTCATCATTCAGGCATAGGCCATGTGTGGCCATCCATGCCTGAATGGTGAGGTATACCCTATTCACCAAAGCCAAGTCCTTGCAGTGATCCCCAGAAAGTGGGAGGAGAATCTGTGTATCATCCACGTAGTTAGTGTAGGTGATACCCAGAAGGTCCAGATCATCGAACAAAGGTTTGGTGAATATGTTGTATAGAGTAGGGGAAACGTATGAGCCCTGAGGTACACCACAAAGAATTGGTGAAGGGTCTGCCGCTGCTGAAGGGGAGAACACCCTCATGGTTCTCTCACTCAGGAATGATTCTATCCATTTGATAGCCTCAGTAAAGAAGTGGGCTGCTGTATCCAGGTGCTTGCAAAGGACCCTGCGATCCACCAGATCAAATACAGCTGAGAGATTGAGTAATAGGAGCAGTGCTGTATTCCCCTTTATCTCTCAGCTCGTCAATCTGTGTTTTCAAATCAATCAGAGCAGTTTCTGTCCCGTGTAGGGGGCGGAAGCCCGATTGTCTAGTCCCTGGTAGTTTGTGTAGTTCGAGGTGTTTTTGAATCTGTGTATAGGAAATTTTGTCAAGTATCTTCAATAAAAATGGTACAGTCGAGATAGGTTGGTAATTGGTGGCAATAAGTGGGTCTAAGGTTTGCTTCATTAGGAGTGGGAGGACCCAGGATTGTTTTAGATTGGCAGGGCTAGTACCGGAGGAGAATGAGGCATTGACCAGTTTAGAGATGAATGGGGAGAGCTCTCTGGCAGCATCTTTTATGATCTGTGCTGGGCA
Organism: Ambystoma mexicanum; assembly: GCA_002915635.3. Taxonomy (NCBI): domain Eukaryota; kingdom Metazoa; phylum Chordata; class Amphibia; order Caudata; family Ambystomatidae; genus Ambystoma; species Ambystoma mexicanum. Next base: position 682,889,690 of record CM010935.2, read on the forward strand.
GTCATCTCCGTTACAATTAGAAGGTTTAAGCAGACCTTCCAGGATTTTGCGGCATGAAATGGCAAATTTTGCTGCATCAAATGGCAAATTTTGCAGCGCAAACCTTTATTTATTGCAGCATTTTTGCAGACATTTTGTAGTAACTGGAGGGTGTAAGATTGCCACATTGCAGGACGTAGGCAGAGTAAAAGGCTACAAGAGAGCCAGGGTATCATTATTATGTATCTTTTGTATTAATTTAATAGGAAGAGTCCCAGATGTCTCTGGATTGGCAAAACAGTGTTTGATTTGGCTACATTTTTGGTTTAATGTGCATGCCTATTTAATAGTATTAACTAAATTGATCATTATCCGTTGTAATACTGAAAATATTCCCCTTCTATTTTCTCCAATACCCCAAACATCCACACACCTCTCTCACCAACTGCCCATCACAACTTGCATTCGTGAACCTCTCACTCTGTCATACAAACACTCACGTGCCATGTCACACTGTCAAGTCACAATTTGCACTGCCCAGCCCCTGCCACACTCCAAATCATACTCCCAACTCGCACCTTACACTCTACAATTCCTCCCGCAATATACAGTCCTTCATTCTTTTGTGCTGCCTCTGTATCTTGCAACCTTTCTCCCATTCTATCACACTCTTCCCTCATACTTTTTCCCAATCTGCAGCTCACTGCCTCTTTCCGGCCAACCGCTTCTCCTCTGCTTTCTGGCTCACTAACCACACACTCCCTCTACTTTCTGTACCTCTGCTCGCTCTCAGATTTCTGGCCCACCGCATCACTGCTTCCTCTGCTCTCTTGTGCGCCGCTTCCTCCTCTGACCAACTGCTCTCCCTCTGCCTTCTTGCCTATCACTTTACATCTCACCCATCACTCTCCCTCTCTCTCCTTTCCCTCTCATAATGTAACCATTTTTTTATTTTTTTAAAATGTAGATTTTGATCCAGATCTTCAAAAAATGGGGCATTTAAAAAAAGAACGGAGGATAAGCTATTTTTAGAGAGCCCATTTTTGGAAATGAGCAGGTCACCTTATTCTCAAAGGTGACCAGTGCATTTTCACAGGCTTGAGCTGTAGCGCAAATTGTGCGCTGGCCAGCTGCCTTGAATGATGTTCTGGGTTGTTTGACCGAAATGTAATTATTTGCGACGGAATTGACCGTAGTCAATTTTGCCGCAAATTGATTTGCACTTCAGCCAAACAACACAAAATGTACCTTTCACCACCCACTCCCCTACTTAACTGCTTGGTTGCTGCCGCTTCTCTGCAACCCTGTGGTGCCAGATCCGTCCCTCTAATGCGGGTCGAATCTGACACCGCAGGGTCCCTTTTTCGTTATTTTCTGTCCCCGCCGCCAATTTTGAGGCAAAAGGGGAAAACACTTCTGCAACCACCCTAGACCAAAAATACTGAACATGGGTAGCGGGTGACACCCCTACAACACGTTCGGTATTTATAAAAATCGATCGAATAGTACTGGACGAAATAGGTCAAATTGTACCATTTGATCGATTTTTGTCATCAAAATGGGTAGTACCTTGAATAGAATCGCTCTCCTGACAGTGTTCTGCAAGCTGCCACTGTAAAATGCGACCCAAAAAATGCATTTTTATCCTGTTTGAGGAACAGAAAGGCAAGCGACACAGCAGCGGAACATACCTTAAAAGAAATGCATGACAGGGTCAGGAAAGACCCTGTCATGCAGTGACAGCCTCACATCCCGCGCGTGTAGGGTTGCCTGCAATTTCTGCACATTTAAAGGTGCATCTTGCTTGGAAATGAGGGATGCGCTTTTAAATTGGGAAAAACGCCACTTTATTTGGTCAAGAAGGTGAAAAAGGCCATATGAATGGGCGCGCATATAAAATGTGCCCATTCATGTGTCCCTTGAGGATTGGACTGCACTTTTTTTGGGCGCAAGTGATGAGATGTGTTAGCGTATTTCATTTCTTGCATAAAAAAAGTAGAGAACCTGTACCCTGATTATTTTTTTTTAAACAGTCATTTTTGCAGACGACTTTAAAAAAAAATTAAGATGCTGTTTTTGCACAAAACAAACGTTTTCGCAGCATTTTGCGCAAATCGGCCGTTTTCGCAGCATTTTGCGGGATCGCAAAATCACTATAAACTGGAGGGTCTGTTTAAGGGATAAGATGTTTTTTCTACCTCTAGAATCAATGTTTTAGTAAAACAGAATCTATTAGTGTGAGCAGCAGGAGTAGCATTAAGTGGGATGAGAGTGGCTGACTGTGGTAAATTCAGAGATTCTTTCTTAAGTTTTATTTTATTTTGGAGAGTGTTAATTTTACCGGCTAGTGCCTGTTGAATTTCTGAGCACCAGGTTTTATTTTTGTTACATATGTCAGGAGTAGAAATCGGCGACTCAAGTTCTTTTAGTATGGAAAATAGATCCTTCATACTAGAATTAGAATTAGCAATACGTTCATTATAGGAATTCTGTTTAGCCTGGCAGATTTATTTTTGTAATGCGCCGAGGTAGTTGTTAATTTATTTCTGTTCTCAGTGGAAGGGCAAAGTCTCCAAGTGGTTTCACGCTTTCTCTTAAGAAGGCGGAGGTCTTTTAGTTGTGGGGTGAACCACTTGTTAATGTGAGCTTTAGCTTTGCTTACTCTTAATTTTAGGGGAGCAATTTTATCCAATGTGGTGAGCATTATGTTGTTGTATTCCTGCACTAAGGTACTCGGGTCAAGATTGTTGGGTAGAGCGTTTAGAGTAGGGAGGATAGCAGGTATCACTTTCTGTACAGTAATATTTTTCTTATTTCTTGTTAGACAAGGTGGAGCCTAGTGTAAGGTTGTCTGCTGGGTCTGGTGGTTGATAGTGTAAAGGTCACCAGGGAGTGGTCAGTCCACTGTTGGGGCGTGATGGCAGTAATGGTGCTTGTGCAGTTATAGTCAGCTATCCAGTCCAGCATTCTGCCCTTTACGTGTGTGGGTTTGTTAACTCTTTGCAACAGGCCAAGTGCATTAAGGGTATTGGCTATATCTAGGGCACACTTGTCTGCCGGATCATTAAAACCTAAGTTAAAGTCTCCTAGTAGCAAACGTTGGGAAGTTGGTTTGAGGTTGGTGGCAAGTATATTATGTAAATCTTCCAAAGGCCCTAGAGGTCTATATATTAGGTGCATAGTCAGAGATTGGGAGTTATTTAGAGTGAGTTTAGTTGTGAGAGTTTCACATGATTGCTGGGCTAGTTGTGGGACTATTCTCAATGATAGGTTCTCTCTAGAAATGATGGCGATTTCTCCACCTTGGGTACCATCTCTATCTTGTCTGAAGATAGTATAGCCATATGGTATCTGTTTTGGCTGAAGACTGAGTAGGAATGGTACTTATAGAGACCCTATGTTTAGGATTAGCTATCCTAGTCTGTTTCACAGTAGTGCTAAGATTAGAGGAGGGAGTAGGCCGGTTGGTAATAATAGATTGCGTACTAATGTGAAAATTTGTCCTCATGTTTGTAGGTGATTGAGATCTTGTAAGAGGTTCATGCAATTTGGAAAGTCTGGCACGAAGATTAAGGTTTCTAGTGATTGTAGGACATGGGATGGTGGCATATTTTGCCAGACCCATATCGTATGGGTGTTTGTGATGGACAGGCGACGATTATTTTCTGGCCATCTTGATAAAATATTTTCCTTCCTACACCGGGACGCCGCAGGCGTCCCGGTCTGGGAAGAAAAATCTTTTTTTTACCACCTGGGGTTCCCACTTTGAGGACCTAAGAGCTAGTGGTCTTCATCTATTGAAAAGGATGTTATGGTGACGTTGCACTAATAAAAACCTATGAAATTCAGTTAAAAATAAATGTGTTACAGGGACGTTATGGTTAAGTTGCACTAATAAAAACCTATGAAATTCAATGAAAAAACTTTGTTAAAGGGACGTTATGGTTAAGTTGCGCTACTAAAAACCTATGAAATTCAGTGAAAAAACTTTGTTAAAGGGACGTTATGGTTCCAAGTAAAACCGAAAAACCTTTTAAATTCGCCAGTTATGGTAAGCGAAGCAACCATAACTCGCGCCACCACCGTACACTGCTAAGACTAACCCACAACATCAAAGATGACATCAAAAATGTCATTGATGACATCACTGATGACATCACATGTCGGGCTCACTCTTTTTTCTTTTGCTGACATATCTAGGCCACATGGTTTTCTTCAGTAACAGTCAGAAACTAAAAATTGTATTTTATTTGTAGACGTATCCTACAAGTAGGTTCTTATAGTAATTCCCTTAGAGTCCAGTCACATCATATGAAGCATATACATAGGGGAAGACACAATATTTAAAGACAGCATTATTTTCATGCAAATAAATGATTTCTCTGTTTCAAAGCTGCTATTTACCCAATGTATATGTATATTGGTATGTGTTCTTGTCTCTTTGTATTTTGTCTATAGTAATGCAATTATGTAATTAATGGGTTTTATTAGCTACTTATTACATATTTCACAGTACACAAAAATCTATTAAGAAAACAATTATCATTTCATTATTCAACATATTAAAATTACGAATATTATACCTTCATCTTGTACGCTGCACACAATGCTATGTTTCTGCATTAGTAGCTTAGTATACTAGATAGAACCCCATAATAGAATGCTATTTATATCAATGCATCGTTCAATGCACTAATTAGGGTATGATATTTATTGCAATGATCCTTGACACTTTTTTCGCAACATTATAATAAGAATCCCTTGTACACATATTTCATGAAAAGTACATACACATGTGATGTCATCAGTGATGTCATCAATGACATTTGTGATGTCATCTTTGATGTCGTGGGTGTTAGTCTTAGCAGTGCACGGTGGTGGCGCGAGTTATGGTTGCTTAGCTCAAAGTGGGAACCCCGGGTGGTAAAAAAAAGATTTTAGTAGCGCAACTTAATCATAACGTCCCTTTAACAATGTTTTTTTACTGAATGAATTTCATAGGTTTTTAGTAGCGCAACTTATCCATAACATCCCTTTAACAACGTTTTTTTACTGAATTTCATAGGTTTTTATTAGTGCAACTTAACCATAAAGTCACTTTAACACATTTTTTTTAACTAAATTTCATAGTTTTTTATTAGTGCAACGTAACCATAACGTCCTTTTCAATGGAGGAAGACCGCTAGCATCCTAGGTTCTCAAAGTGGGAACCCGGGGTGGTAAAAAAAGATTTTTCTTCCCAAACCGGGACGCCGCAGGCAGGCGTCCCGGTGTAGGAAGGAAAATCTTTTACCAAGATGGACACCAGGGAAAGGGAAGGCAGGGTGTATAAAGAGAACACAACAGGGCATCGGCGGGGGGTCGGGAAGACCAGGAGAGAGACACGGGGCATGAGCAGGGGGTGGAAAGAAGGGAGACACGGGGCATGAGCGGGAAAGAAGGGAGACACGGGGCATGAGCGGGGGTGGGGGGGAGAAGGGAGACACGGGGCATGAGTGGGAAAGAAGGGAGATACGGAGCATGAGTGGGGGTGGGGGAAGAAGCGAGGCGGGGGTGAACAGGGGAGACACGGGCCATGAGCGGGGGAAAAGGAGGGAGACAGACACGGAGCATGAGGGGGGTGGGGGTGAACAGGAGAGACACGGGGCATGAGCGGGGGTAGGGCAAGGTGGGGCCCCCACCCCCGCTCATGCCCTGTGTCTGCCCTGTTCCAACAGTGCAGACACAGGGCATGAGCGGGGTGTGGGGGTGGGGGAAGAAGGAAGACACGGAGCATGAGTATGGAGTGGGGGGAAGGAAGACACAGGGCATGAGCGGGGGGTGGGGGAAAGAAGGGAGACACGGGGCATGAGCGGGGTGGGTGGAACAAGAGGTCAACAAGGGGCATCATAGGAGGGGGGACAAGAGGAAGACACGGGGCATGAGCAGGGGGTGGGAGGGAACAGGAGGAAGACACAGGGCATCAGCGAGGAGTGGGGGGACAGGAGGAAGACACGGGGCATGAGCGGGGGGTGGGGGAACAAGAGGTCAACAAGGGGCATCATAGGAGGGAGGACAAGAGGAAGACACGGGGCATGAGCGGTGGTGGGGGCAACAGGAGAGAGACACGGGGCATGAGCAGGGGGTGGGGGCAGCAGGAGACAGACACGGGGCATGAGTGGGGGGTGGGGGCAACAGGAGACAGACACGGGGCATGAGCGGGGGGTGGGGGGCAACAGGAGACAGACACGGGGCATGAGCGGGGGTGGGGGGCAACAGGAGACAGACACGGGGCATGAGCGGGGGTGGTGGGCAACAGGAGACAGACACGGGGCATGAGCAGGGGGTGGGGGAACAGGAGAGACACGGGGCATGAGCGGGGGTGGGGGGAACAAGGAGACACGGGACATGAGCGGGGGTGGGGAACAGGAGACAGACACGGGGCATGAGCAGGGGTGGGGGCAACAAGAGAGAGACATCGGGCATGAGCGGGTGGGGAACAGGAGACAGACACGTGGCATGAGCGGGTGGGGGGAACAGGAGACAGACACGGGGCATGAGCGGGGTGGGGGGAACAGGAGACAGACACGGGGCATGAGCGGGGGTGGGGGGAACAGGAGAGAGACACAGGGCATGAGCGGGGTGGGGGAACAGGAGAAGACACGGGGCAAAGCGAGGGGTGGGGAGAACAGAAGACAGACACGGGGCATGAGCGAGGGGTGGGGAGAACAGGAGACAGACACGGGCATGAGCAGGGGGTGGAGGGCAACAGGAGACAGACACAGGGCATGAGCGGGGGTGGGGGAAGAGGAGACAGATACGGGGCATGAGCGGGGGTGGGGGGAAGAGGAGAAGACACGGGGCATGAGAGCGGGGGGGGGAACAGGAGGGAGACACGGGGCATGAGAGGGGGGGGAACAGAAGACAGACACAGGGCATGAGCGGGGGTGGGGGAACAGCACGGGGCATGAGCGGGGTGGGACAGGAGAACAGACACAGGGGCATGAGCGGGGGTGGGGGGAACAGAGAGAGACACGGGGCATGAGCGGGGGTGGGGGAAAGGAGAGACACACGGGGCATGAGCGGGGGGTGGGGGGAGGGGAGAGACACACGGGGCATGAGCGGGGGTGGGGGGGGGGAGAGACACACGGGGCATGAGCGGGGGGCCGGGGGAGGGAGAGAGACACACGGGGCATGAGCGGAGGTGGGGGAACAGGAGAGAGACACTGGGCATGAGCGGGGGTGGGGGGAACAGGAGAGAGACACAGGGCATGAGCGGGGGTGGGGGGAACAGGAGAGAGACACGGGCATGAGCGGGGGGTGGGGGGAACAGGAGAGAGACACGGGGCATGAGCGGGGGTGGGGAGAACAGGAGAGAGACACGGGGCATGAGCGGGGGTGGGGGAACAGGAGACAGACACGGGGCATGAGCGGGGGTGGGGGCAACAGGAGACAGACACGGGGCATGAGCGGGGGTGGGGAACAGGAGACAGACACGGGGCATGAGCGGGGGTGGGGAGAACAGGAGACAGACACGGGCATGAGCGGGGGGGACAGAAGAGAGAGACACGGGCATGAGCGGGGAACAGAGAGACAGAACACGGGGCATGAGCGGGGGTGGGGGGAACAGGAGAGAGACACGGGGCATGAGCGGGGGTGGGGGGAACAGGAGACAGAGACACGGGGCATGAGCGGGGGTGGGGGAACAGGAGACAGACACGGGGCATGAGCGGGGGTGGGGGGAACAGGAGGAGACACAGGGGCATGAGGCGGGGTGGGGGACAGGAGAGAACACGGGGCATGAGAGGGGGGTGGGGGAACAGGAGAGAGACACGGGGCATGAGCGGGGGTGGGGGGAACAGGAGAGAGACACGGGGCATGAGAGGGGGGGGGGAACAGGAGAGAGACACAGGGGCATGAGCGGGGGGAGGGAGGAGAGACACACGGGGCATGAGGGGGTGGGGGGGAGGGGGAAGAGACACAACGGGGCATGAGCGGGGTGGGAGGGGAGGAGACAGACGACACGGGCATGAGCGGGGTGGGGGGAGGGAGAGAGACGACACGCGGCATGAGGGGGTGGGGGGGAAGAGAGAGACACGGGGCAAGAGGGGGGTGGGGGAACAGAGAGAGAGACACAGGGCATGAGCAGGGAGGTGGGGGAACAGGATAGACACGGGGCATGAGCGGGGGTAGGGCAAGGTGGGGCCCACACGCCCGCGCATGCCGTGTGCTGCGCTGCTCAACAGTGCAGACACGGGGCATGAAGCGGGGGGTGGGGGAGGAACAGAAGGGAGTCAGGGGCATGAGCAGGGGGTGGGTGGAACAAGAGGTCAACAAGGGGCATCATAGGAGGGGGACAAGAGGAGACATGGGCATGAGCAGGGGATGGGGGGAACAGGAGGAAGACACAGGGCATCAGCAAGGAGTGGGGGGACAGGAGGAAGACACGGGCATGAGCGGGGGTGGGGGGAACAAGAGGAAACAAGGGCATGATAGGAGGGGGGACAACAGGAAGACACGGGGCATGAGCGGTGGTGGGGGGCAACAGGAGGGAGACACGGGGCATGAGCGGGGTGGGGGGCAACAGGAGACAGACACGGGGCATGAGTGGGGGCTGGGGGCAACAGGAGACAGACACAGGGCATGAGCGGGGGTGGGGGGAACAGGAGGAGACATGGGGCATGAGCAGGGGTGGGGGGAACAGGAGAGAGACACGGGGCATGAGCGGGGGTGGGGGAACAGGAGACAGACACGGGCATGAACGGGGAGTGGGGAACAAGAGAAGACACGGGCATGAGCGGGGGGTGGGGGAAAGGAGAGAGACAAGGGGCATGAAGGGGGGGCAACAAAAGAGAGACATGGGGCATGAGCGGGGTGGGGGAACAGGAGACAGACACGGGCATGAGCGGGTGGGGGTAACAGGAGACAGACACTGGGCATGAGCGGGGTGGGGGGAACAGGAGAGAGACACGGGGCATGAGCGGGGGTGGGGGGAACAGGAGAGAGACACGGGCATGACGGGGGGTGGGGAGAACAGGAGAGAGACACGGGGCATGAGCGGGGGTGGGGGAACAGGAGAACAGACACGGGGCATGAGCGGGGGTGGGGGGAACAGGAGAGAGACACGGGGCATGAGGGGGTGGGGGAACAGAGAGAGACACAGGGGCATGAGCGGGGTGGGGGGAAGGAGAAGACACGGGGCATGAGCGGGGGCGGGGGGAGCAGAGAGAGAGACACGGGGCATGAGCAGGGGTGGGGGGAAAAGAGAGAGACACGGGGCATGAGCGGGGGTGGGGGAACAGGAGAGAGACACGGGGCATGAGCGGGGGTGGGGGACAGGAGAGAGACACAGGGCATGAGCGGGGGGGGGGAACAGAGAGAACACGGGCAGAGAGGGGGGGGAACAGGAGACAGAGACGGGGGTGGGGGGGCAACAGGAGACAGACAGGGGCATGAGCGGGGGTGGGGGAACAGGAGAGACACGGGCAGAGAGCGGGGGGTGGGGGAACAGGAGAGAGACACGGGGCATGAAGCGGGGGTGGGGGAACAGGAGAGAGACACAGGGCATGAGCGGGGGTGGGGGACAGAGAGAGACACGGGGCATGAGCGGGGGTGGGGGGAACAAGGAGAGAGACACGGGGCATGAGCGGGGGTGGGGAACAGAGAGAGACACGGGGCATGAGCGGGGTGGGGGAACAGGAGAGAACACGGGGCATGAGCGGGGGGTGGGGCAACAGGAGAGAGACACGGGCATGAGCGGGGGTGGGGCAAGAGAGGGAGACACGGGCATGAGCGGGGGTGGGGGGAAACAGGAGAGAGACACGGGGCATGAGCGGGGGGTGGGGGAACAGGAGAAGACACGGGCATGAGCGGGGGGTGGGGGAACAGGGAGACACGGGGCATGAGCGGGGGTGGGGGGACAGGAAGAGAGACACGGGGCATGAGCGGGGGTGGGGGGAACAGGAGGGAGACACGGGGCATGAGCGGGGGGTGGGGGGAACAGGAGAGAGACACGGGGCATGAGCGGGGGGTGGGGGCAACAGGAGGGAGACACGGGGCATGAGCGGGGGGTGGGGAACAGGAGGGAGACACGGGGCATGAGCGGGGGGTGGGGGAACAGGAGAGAGACACGGGCATGAAGCGGGTGGGGGCAACAGAGAGAGACACGGGGCATGAGCGGGGGTGGGGGAACAGGAGGGAGACACGGGGCATGAGCGGGGGTGGGGGGAACAGAGGGAGACACGGGGCATGAGCGGGGGTGGGGGGAACAGGAGGGAGACACGGGGCATGAGCGGGGGTGGGGGAACAGGAGAGAGACACGGGGCATGAGCGGGGGTGGGGGGAACAGGAGAGAGACACGGGGCATGAGCGGGGGTGGGGGAACAGGAGGGAGACACGGGCATGAGCGGGGGGTGGGGGAACACGAGAGAGACACGGGGCATGAGCGGGGGTGGGGGAACAGAGAGAGAACACGGGGCATGAGCGGGGGTGGGGGAACAGGAGGGAGACACGGGGCATGAGCGGGGGTGGGGGGCAACAGGGAGACACGGGGCATGAGCGGGGGTGGGGGAACAGGAGGGAGACACGGGGCATGAGCAGGGGTGGGGGAACACAAGGGAGACACGGGGCATGAGCGGGGTGGGGGGAACAGAGGGAGACACGGGCATGAGCGGGGGGGGGTAACAGGAGACAGACACGGGGCATGAGCGGGGGGGAGGAGCAGACAGGGGCATCAGCGAGGGAGACACGGCATGAGCGGGGGTGGGGGGAACAGGAGGGAGACACGGGGCATGAGCGGGGTGGGGGGGAACAGAGGGAGACACAGGGCATGAGCGGGGTGGGGGGAACACGGGGCATGAGCAGGGGTGGGGAAAGAGAGACAAAGGCATGAGCAGGGTGGGGGGAACAGGAGGAGACACGGGCATGAGCGGGGTGGGGGAACAAGAGAGAGACACGGGGCATGAGCGGGGGTGGGGGCAACACGAGGGAGACACGGGGCATGAGCGGGGTGGGGGGTAACAGAGAGAGAGACACGGGCATGAGCGGGGTGGGGGGGAACAGGAGAGACACGGGCATGAGCGGGGGGTGGGGGAACAGGGGAGACACGGGGCATGAGCGGGGTGGGGGGAACAGGGGAGACAACGGGCATGAGCGGGGGTGGGGGAACAGAGAGGAGACACGGGCATGAGCGGGGGTGGGGGAAAGAAGAGGAGACACGGGGCATGCGGGGTGGGGGAAAGAAGGGAGACACGGGGCATGAGCGGGGGTGGGGGAACAGGAGAGAACACGGGCATGAGCGGGGGTGGGGGGAACAAGGGAGAACACGGGCATGAGCGGGGGTGGGGGGAACAGGGGAGACACGGGGCATGAGCGGGGGTGGGGGAACACGAGAGAGACACGGGGCATGAGCGGGTGTGGGGGAACAGGAGAGAGACACGGGGCATGAGCGGGGTGGGGGAACAGGGGAGACACGGGGCATGAGGGGGGTGGGGGAAGGAGGGAGACACGGGCATGAGCGGGGTGGGGGAACAAGAGAGAGACACGGGCATGAGCGGGGTGGGGGCAACAGGAGAGAGACACGGGGCATGAGCAGGGGGTGGGGGCAACAGGAGAGACACGGGGCATGAGCAGGGGGTGGGGAACAGGAGAGAGACACGGGGCATGAGCGGGGTGGGGGGAAAAGGAGAAGACACGGGGCATGAGCGGGGGGTGGGGGAACAGAGACAACACGGGGCATGACGGGGGTGGGGGAAGGAGGAGACACAGGGCATGAGCGGGGGTGGGGGGAACAGGGAGAGACACGGGGCATGAGCGGGGGGTGGGGGGAACAGGAGGGAGACACGGGCATGAGCGGGGGTGGGGGTAAAGGAGGGAAACACGGGGCATGAGCGGGGGTGGGGGAACAGGGAGAGACAGGGGCATGACGGGGGTGGGGGAACAGGAGGGAGACACGGGGCATGAGCGGGGGTGGGGGGAACAGGGAGACACAGGGCATGAGCGGGGGTGGGGGAACAGGGGAGACACGGGCATGAGCGGGGGTGGGGGAACAGGGGAGACACAGGGCATGAGCGGGGGGTGGGGGGAACAGGGAGACACGGGGCATGAGCGGGGGTGGGGAACAGGAGGGAGACACGGGCATGAGCGGGTGGGGGAACAGGGAGACACGGGGCATGAGCGGGGGTGGGGGAAAGGAGAGGAGACACGGGCATGAGGGGGGTGGGGGGAACAGGAGAGAGACACGGGGCATGAGCGGGGGGTGGGGGAACAGGGGAGACACGGGGCATGAGCGGGGGTGGGGGAACAGGAGGGAGACACGGGCATGAGAGGGGGTGGGGGGAACAGGAGAGAGACACGGGGCATGAGCGGGGGTGGGGGGAACAGGAGGGAGAGACAAGGGGCATGAGCGGGGGTGGGGGGAACAGGAGGGAGACACGGGGCATGAGCGGGGGTGGGGGCAACAGGAGAGAGCACGGGCATGAGCGGGGGTGGGGGGAACAGGAGAAGACACGGGGCATGAGCGGGGGTGGGGGGAACAGGAGGGAGACACGGGGCATGAGCGGGGGTGGGGGGAACAGGAGGAGACACGGGGCATGAGCGGGGGTGGGGGAACAGGAGGGAGACACGGGGCATGAGCGGGGGTGGGGAAAAGGAGGGAGACACGGGCATGAGCGGGGGGTGGGGGAACAGGAGAGAGACACGGGGCATGAGCGGGGGTGGGGGAACAGAGGGAGACACGGGGCATGAGCGGGGACAGGGGCATGAGCGGGGGGGGGAACAGGAGGGAGACACAGGGCATGAGCGGGGGTGGGGGAACAGAGGGAGACACGGGGCATGAGCGGGGGTGGGGGAACAAAGGGAGACACGGGGCATGAACGGGGTGGGGGAACAGGAGGGAGACACGGGGCATGAGCGGGGGGGAAGAGGAGAGAGACACGGGCATGAGCGGGGGTGGGGGGAACAGGAGAGAGACACGGGGCATAGAGCTGGGGGGAACAGGAGAGAGACACGGGGCATGAGCGGGGGTGGGGGGAACAGGAGAGAGACACGGGGCATGAGCGGGGGGTGGGGGGAACAGGAGAGAGACACGGGGCATGAGCGGGGGTGGGGGGAACAGGAGCGAGACACGGGGCATGAGCGGGTGGGGGAACAGGAGAGAGACACGGGCATGAGCAGGGTGGGGCAACAGGAGGGAGACACGGGCATGACGGGGGTGGGGGAAACAGGAGAGAGACACGGCATGAGCGGGGTGGGGGGCAACAGGAGAGAGACACGGGGCATGAGCGGGGGGTGGGGCGAACAGGAGAGAGACACGGGGCATGAGCGGGGTGGTGGGGGGAGAGAGACACACGGGCATGAGGGGGGGTGGGAGAAGAGAAGACACGGGCATGAGCGGGGGGGAAACAGGAGAGAGACACGGGGCATGAGGGGGGGTGGGGGTACAGGAGGGAGACACGGGCATGAGCGGGGGTGGGGAACAAGAGAGAGACACGGGCATGAGCGGGGGTGGGGAACAGGAGAGAGACACGGGCATGAGCGGGGGGGGGGAACAGGAGAGACACGGGCATGAGCGGGGGTGGGGGGAACAAGGGAGACACGGGGCATGAGCGGGGTGGGGAGCAACGGAGACACATGGGCATGAGCGGGGGGTGGGGGCAACAGGAGAGAGACACGGGGCATGAGCGGGGGTGGGGGAACAGGAGGGAGACACGGGCATGAGCGGGGGTGGGGGAACAGGAGAGAGACACGGGCATGAGCGGGGGGGATGGGAGGGAGACACGGGCATGAGGGGGTGGGGGACAAAGGGAGAGACACGGGGCATGAGCGGGGGGTGGGGAACAGGAGACAGACACGGGGCATGAGCGGGGGGTGGGGGGCAACAGGAGAGAGACACGGGGCATGAGCGGGGGTGGGGGGAACAGAGAGAGACACGGGGCATGAGAGGGGGGGAACACGAGGGAGACACAG